>JANHFK010003232.1:215001-225063 GCA_036250565.1 Sibynophis collaris | reverse complement strand
GAAAGAAAGAAAGAAAGAAAGAAAGAAAGAAAGAAAGAAAGAAAGAAAGAAAGAAAGAAAGAAAGAAAGAGGGAGGTGTTAGAAGGAAAAAATCAACTCACTTTTGATCGGCTGGCAAAGAAGAGAAAACTGGCGCTACCAGTTCGGCAAGCCGGATAGAACTGGAGGATTCACCACTGACTTAGACTTATATACTGCTTTACAGGGCTTTACAGCTCTGTCTAATGTTTGTTCTTGGATTTACTTTTTATAATCAGCCAATGCTTGCTTTTCCTCAACTATTTGTTTAACTTGAAGTCAACCTTTGCCTCCATTTCTATGGGGTAGGGCTTAATCTATCAATATCACTACATGAATACATAATAAATAATCATCAGTTTTCATGGATTTTGGTCCAAACTGTCCAGGTCAGCTTTTTAATTCCAACCGAATATCATATCACAGGATCCAGGTAATGATGGCTTTGATGGTTTTTTCACCCTTAAAAAAAACTATAGCCAGAGTAGGAATGTCAGGAATTAAGAGCACATAGTAAAACTCCAGTCTGTTCTGCACATCTATTGCAAAGTGAAGCTAAGCCACAACATGCCTTTTAGCACGCACTGACATCCCCAGAAAAAAACCTAACAAGGCTTTAGGCAAATAATCTCCATAGTCTTTTCTAAAGAAGCCTAAGCGATTAATGTAAATGCCACCAGTGTTACATTTCTCCGAAAAAAAGAGATGGGGTAAACAGAAAGGAGAGAATTCCTCTGAACTATGGGAGGAGAATGAAATAAGAAAAAGAATTAATCTGAGGCTGAAAATACAGTATCTGAATGAGAAAAAAATATCTATCTGAATGAAGAAATGAACTAAGTATATTGCTAAAGAGAGGAAAGAAGGAAATTTTGCATAATGTCTGTACGTATTATCATGTCTATCATTATATTAAAAACCTTTTGGAGAGATATTAATTTTACTGTTCCAAAGTATGATATGTCAGTGATAACAGTAATGTGCAGAATTACTTGTAATATTATTCTTTGGATTTATTATTCTAATTTTTCTATTTCTCGGATCCAAATCCAATTGTTTCAAGGACTAGATTAGTTCTAAGGGCAACTACAGTATAAATCATATACTAAATGTAAACAAATGCTGAACTCGGCCCTGGTTCTAAATCTAGACTCTTGTTTCTCAACCATATGAGAAACATTTGGGATAACATATAACTGGGACATCACCTATCCCACAGCATAAAAGTATTCACTAATGAATTGGCAAGAGCAGTTGTAGAAAAATTAGATATCTTCAGGTCAATGAGCTTAGCTAGAAATCCTGCTACCAGTAGTTGGTTCTTGAGTAGTGGTACAAGCAGGACACAAATAGCAGTTGTCATTATAAGCATGTCTATAAAAACACTAAGTATTATGTTCATGAATCGCATGAAACTCCATCATTTGCAGGAACAATGGTTGAGATCATGATAAGTACACCTGAAATTAATTATATGAAGATCTGAAATGCCTGCAGATGAACTAAACAAGATAAGAAGGGACTGTAGCATGGAATTGTCCAAATTTATCAATCCCAGAATTCACACCACTGGGTTAAACCAGGAGCCCACAGAATAACTTTTATTAACCTATATCAGAAATGAATTCTCTCCAGGTTGTACTTTTTGCCTACATCTTCAAATGAAGAATGTTAAAGTTTGGTGATTCCAAGTGGAAGATCTGGATGATTCTAACAAAAAGACTACATTTTGGTTCCTATTATATAGTCCTTTTGCTGGATTGTCTTATTCCTTTTCACCACCAAATTCCCATTTGCTTTTGATAACTATTTGGCCAATTCTAAGGAAGAAATAAGAAGGTGCATTTGGGGGTGGAGTGCTTGTAGGATTAATTCACTAATCCTTCTAGGAAATTTAAGCTCTTAATAGTTCTACTGTAACAATAAATTTGTAGAGGGTGTTATTGCTACTTAGGTGGCTTATGGACCTAATCCTTTTATTCTTATCACTAGAGAATGCCTCCTTTAGCTATGATGTTGGAGTCCAAGTGAAAGTACCTGATATTTATATGAACACAGGCCAATAACTTGAAGAGATAGCTTTGGAGGCCTGGGGCACAGAAAACTCTTTGGCTGATATTGTTGACTTTCTCTTTGTGAATTTGTTTGGTTCTTATTTTAAAAGGAAGCAATAGCACTTAGACTTATATACCACTTGACAGTGCTTTACAGACCTCTCTAAGTGGTTTACAGAGTCAGCATATTGCACCCAACAATCTGGGTCCTCATTTTACTGACCTGGATAGATGGAAGGCTGCGTCAACCTTGAGCCGGTGAGAATTGAACTGCCGAACTACAGGCAGCCGGCAGGCAGCAGTAATAACCTACAGTACTGCATTCTAACCACTGCACCACCACGGCTCTTGAGAAATGCCTCATTTAAGAAGGCTTCTGAATCAGATTGAGGCCTACAGGGAAATTTGGAAATGTCTTCTATTTTTTAGATTTCTGTGAAGAGACATGCTGAATCATTTAGAAGAATCTGCTGCAAAAGTCTGCTTTAAAATGGGTCTGCCCATTCTCTAATGTATTATTCCTGGTTGGGAAATGAGCCCATTAAATCCTTCCAGAGTTGTGGTGTAGAATTCATTTCTGAGGGACTGAGAGGTGTAGATTGAAGAATAGTGCTCACCCTATATGAATACTGCAGCTCTCATGTTTTATGGCAATGTATTTTTCCCATCCCCTTCTCTGATCTCAATGCTATTGGAGATTGTCATGGGCTGAAATTGGAGTAGTTAATCCATTACCTAATGCCCATCATAAAGAGAGTAAAGAGAGAGTTGGGAGGGCCTATAGGTAGCTGGAAAGGACAAACGTGAAGGCACATTGGAGCACACAGCTTTGCAATGCTGCCTTTTCTGTTGCTATGGACTTGCTAATTTATTGAAACAGTTCTGCAGTGATAGACCAACCAGAATCACCATCAAAGTCTGTGCCATTTTAATATTCTGTCCAGGTAGAAAAAAAGAAAGAAAAAAAGAAAGAAAGAAAGAAAGAAAGAAAGAAAGAAAGAAAGAAAGAAAGAAAGAAAGAAGAAAGAAAGAAAGAGAAGGAAAGAAAGAGAAGGAAAGAAAGAGAAAGAAAGAAACCTTTTCACTGTTCAATAAGTGATTTAATTAATATTGCAGTCATTTTAGAGAAGAGATTTTCTTCAGCCCCTGTCTAGTTAGCCTCCAAAATCACTCTACAGATGGATGACTCCTTCTACATGGCAGACAAAAGAAGAAGCCGCTCTTGCTTCCACCCCATGGAAGAGATAATATTTTAGGTTATAGATGCCTTCTGAGGCTCAACAGAATTATGCATTTTACTGCAGATATTTCATCTTTATCTCCTACACATGTTACCAGTAACAATTCTAGCACGAGGATATCAAATATTCATCTTTATTAATTTCTTTAAAAGATTAAAGATTTCTTCAGTGCATCACTCTTGCAAACAGCTTAAACTTTTATGCATTTTTCTCAGGTGTTGCAGAAAAAGAAATATCCCACCGTGTTCTATTCTAATGGTCTGCAGTTAAGTGGAGTTGATGGGAGGTTTTGTCTTCTAAGCATATTAGTTTTGAAGGTTCAAAGGGAAAAATCTCTATGCATGCAATTTCTTCACTGGCTACCAGTAACTGTCCATGTTTTTCATTTCATCTTAATTTGTGCCTGCAAACAAATGTCTGATAAGGCTGTCAAGAAAAACCAAACTATAAATCAATATAAGGCTTCACTTTGGAGATGCTCTTGAAGAAAACAAAGCACAGCACTCCAATTTCCCCTTTTCTACATACATATGAAAGCAAGAATGTGAACTATGTGGTGGAGAGGGGTCTACAACCTTTAAATGGGTCTCTGCACTTAGATAGAAAACTAATGGTGTGCAGTGTCTGGATGGGCCTCCTTTTTCTATTTTAGACTGTTCTTTAAAGAACTCCTGACCTCTCCTTGGCTATGTGGGAATGGTGGCGATCAGAAAAACACACATTTCAGTTATTGAGGCACAAAGAGAAAAGTGATATGGTTTTAGCCTTTGCCACCTGCTTATCCCAATATTCTGATTCCATGGAGTCATGGCATAAGTCCAGGAAGAGGTACAACTTTTTAAAGAGTAGCCGACAGGTAGAGAGGTATCCATCTCTAATTTAAAAAAATCAATTTTAAGCATGAGTTCCCTGTAACATAATCATTAAAAAAAAAACTAAATCATCTCAATAATGCATACTTCAAGAAGAATTATAGGAGGGACAAGCATTTCTTTGCATTAATTCATTCACAAAATTTATACATCCCCAAACTGAAACTTAAAGACCAAATGCCATTTTTTTTTGGCATAAAAGAAAGACATAATTGGCAAATTACTTACTTGCAATGTCCCTGAGCGATTGCTGAACACAAGGGGGTAAATCCATTTTTATCAATAAGGTCAACTTGTGCTTCTGAAGTCAGCAGCAATCTTACACAATCTATGAGTTGAAACATATGGAGGGGGGGAAATGGGAAGAGGAGGAACAAATTACAATTAAGTTTAATGCCAGTTCCAAAAGTCTTTACTTTTTAAAATTTCCCGCAGTGTAATTCTTCAGAAGTCTTAAGAAGTTTAATAGACTAACTCCTAGGTCAGTGGGATGTCTCACTCAAAGTGCCATTTGGTACTGTGCAGCTATCAAATTCATGAAATCAATAATGTTGTATTTTATAGCAGCCTTAATGAACTATGAGCACTGCCATAAGAATTTAGGCATCAGCAAAATGGATTGGAGATTTCCTGACAATTAAACGTTCTGCCATAAGATGTAATAGGGACCTTTAGCTTAGGACATTAGACAAGCACATAAAGAAAAAGTATACAGATGATTACTAGTTATAATGGCTTTCTTAGAACACTAAGATACAGAGTTCTTGCTAATTACTATGTTTTGGCCTTGCTTAAGATTTTCCCAGAGAATTGGTCTCTGTGGGAAGCAAGATATTGGATTAGATAGATAGTTGATCTGTTCCCAACAAATCTCCATGTTTGTTGTGAGGGTTATTTCCTTCTTAGCCATTGGGCCAAGGGAACCACTAAATTACTTTCTAAGTCTTTTTTATTCAGTGCTGATGAAGAGTTCTCAGCAGTCTGAAGCTAGAAACATTTTGAAACAAATCTCTATGTGTAACATCCAATGCCAAGTGCACAATTTTTGATGTTACGTACAAAGTCCTGATGCTAAACAGCAGGAGCTGTTCTTGGTACTAGAAGAAAAGCTACACAGCCTATATCAGTGATGGCTAACCTTTTTGTCCGAGTGCCAAAAGCACACACGGGCGCACGGCAGTGCACACACACGTGCCCTCACTCATAATACAATGTATAAATGACACCCCCGCTGCGCATGCGTACCCCCCCTTGCGCTCTCCTGCTCCCCACACATGCGTGCGTGCCCCCCCCTGTGCCCCATTTTGGGCCTAGCAGGCCTCCCTGAAGCCTCCTGGGACCGAAAAAGGGGCATGGGGGGTACAGGGGACATGCTGACCCCACGTTCCCCCCACCCCTCCTGCATGCCTACGCTATTACAGGTGTTATGTCTGCCTTATATGCAGCTTTATTCCTCTCTAGCATTCATCTTCATTGTTTAGTGATGCATTTCCTGCCCCTCTAGGATTTACCTCTATCTGTTCCTGTGAGGCACTTCCTGTTCCTGTTAGATGTATATAGTTATATTCTCGATGGGTTGTATAGTGTTTTAACTGCAGTCTGATTAAACAATAGCGCTGCAGAGACCCGAAAATCAGCTGGCCGGCGAAAATCAGGTGCGCCTGCATAGATCAGCTGAAATGAGGCTCGCATGCCAGCAGAGAGGCCTATAGTCCTATATAGTGGTTGTATAAGATTTTATCATGTCTTTTTAGCAGGATCATAGAATAATTATTATGGAGATTTAACACACTTTTTTTTTTACAGATACACAGTAAAAATTATATTGTTGATAATCAGCGATTTGTCACCAATTTCAGCAATCTAATTTTGATGGCTTTGAGAACTGCGGGGGCATATGTTGCTTATGGACTCTAGGTTACCTACTCATAATACTTGGAACTGCAATACAAATTGCTAATTTGAAAACAGCATTTTAGATAATGGTCCAATATAATAAAATCTCTGAGAAATGCCACACCTGTATGTCCATTCCTAGCAGCAGAATACAAGGCAGAACAGCCATCTTCACAGGAATCATTAATGTTCAGACCTTCTTCATTAAGCAGCATTGACAATAAAGTGACATTTCCCTGGGCAGCAGCTTGGTGAAGAAGGGTGGGCCTGCCACCCAGGGGAACAGGACCACCACTCATTAATAAAGGGGTTAGGGAGGAAGACCAGCCTGTGAGTTAAAAGCAACATCCGTTAGAGAGAACACACAAGAAGTTAATGCTGCACACTTTGCAAGTTATACATAATGCTCAACAAATGAAAACTCTGACATTTTGGCTTTGTAAAAACTGAGACCAGCTCTGTGTTATTTGAAATCCTGCATCCCAAGAGAATTAAAGTCACACTTAGCTCTAAAAGGTTATATTTATTGTTATTTAAAGCTGAAAAAGATAATTCTGTGAACACAAGAAAACACTAAATAAACTTAATATGTGTGTGTGGGTGTGTGTGTGTGTGTGTGTGTGTGTGTGTGTGTGTGTGTGTGTGTGAATAGCAAGTTTATCCAACTTTAAAGTTAGCTTAAATTTAGCAGGAAAACTGTAAGCTATTTCACACGGAATTATGCCTCTTCTTAAAAACCCTGAAATACCAAGCCTTACAAATAACATTTAAAGAAATTTGCATTTCAGTAGAAACAATTGAGAGCCCTGCAATTGATGCATACTTGTTTTTCTCGTGGTCTAATCACTTTGCAGTGTCATTTTTAATGATACTGCTGCATTTTTGTGATGTTTTTTTAAAAAGAATGCAATTAGTAAATGTCATAAAACATTACTGGGCAAAGGTCCACATCATCCTTTACGAAAGGCAACTGACAGAGCAGAGTTTTAGAAAATCATAAAGGTTATCTTGGTTAGACATTCCAGGTATCAGAGGTTAACAGCTTTAGAGGACAGCTTATTAAGGACATGAAGTTTGCTGTATATGGTGCGGAAAACTTTGTGAACTCTTCCTTGATCAAAAGGCTGCAAAAGGAAATAGAGAAGAGGAATGAAAATGACGAAGTTTGGAACTGTGAACTGCTCACTAAAAATGAGTAAGCACAAAGGAATGTCTCTTCTTTTTTTAAGAATATTCATTACATATAAACTGTTCCTATTCTATTCCCAAGAGGTCATTAATTTCTTTAAGTAAAGCATCACGTATGGCCACCTTCAACAACTGGATGTCTTCCCAGTATGATCAACTTCAATCACCATAATTCCTTGCAAACATCTGGAGGGTACCATGATGGGAAAGTAGGATTTAGAATAACGTTTGCTTTGCAATATGGCATTTATGCTATCAAATATCAATGTAGAAAACAATTTAATATATCCATATTACAATTCATTATTAATGAATTTCCAAGTAGAGCTTGTTCAACTTAGGCTTCCATTCCATTATGAAATATTAATAAATTGTATTAAAGATGGCATGTTTACAATGGCAATAATCAGATTGGTCTAAAACAGAGAAAGAAGATTGGGCTTGAAAGTAATTTCAAATATATAGATAAAAAATGCATATAAAGTAGTTATAGTAGTATTACAGCCTAATCAGCCTCTAGATCAGGGGTGGGGAACTATAGCCCTTTTGTGACTTGTGGACTTCAACTCCCAGAATTCCTGAGCCAGCCATAATTCTGGAAGTTGAAGTTCACTAGTCATAAAGGGGCCATAGTTGCCCACATCAGTTCTTGATAGTGGAGCTATAGTAGGTCCCTTTGGTCTTGGATAATATTTAGTGGGCCAAAAGGGAGGCACTGAAAACTTAAATAGACTGCAAGGCACATTGATGGGTTAAAAAAAAAGGTAAACAAAGAAGAAAGTAGTAAAGAAAAGGCAGGAAATGAGCAAGAAGGCCATCAGCATTTACTTTGTAATCGATCGTTTGCTACACTGACAGCAATAGTTTATTTTCTCCACAAATATTACTTTTGTCCCTAATTAATGTATGCCATCCTGGAGCTCCTTCTAGAAAGCTATTCTATTTTTAAAAAAAGAAAATAATTCTATTCGCAAGCCACGATTTCAACAGAGATCTCAAGGTCAAGCTAGTGATTGATGCTGGGGACAGAAGGAGACTAACTTAGATTTCTTGGTAGCACCGGATAGTTGGCTTCTTGGTTGCAGTATTCATGGCAAGCCACAAATGACTCCTTTACCCAAGGACTAGTTCTTCTGAACATAAATATGTTGTGTTTTGAAGTACCAAGTTCCTGCAGAGCAGGCCATCACAGAAAGTTTGGTGTTTCATCAAGGAAACAAAACAGAACCGTATCATGTGAATTTCACGAGATTTCTTTTATCTACAAAACTACAAGCAATTGTTGAAAGCTTCTATCACATATTTTTAAAAAATCAAAATCATTAACCATAATTGAAAACAATAAGAAACAGAATATAGGCAAAACAATCAGGTGAAAAACTTCTGTAGTTTAAACCATTTTGTTTCCCTTGATAGATCACTAATTAGAATTTTGATGAATATATCTCAGTTTTTCATTGTTCAGTTTGATTTGTTGAGGCCACTTTTGTGGAAAGAATCAGCTATTTTCTTCATGTTAAATACCAAATCATAATTCATGCTTCACTCTTTAAAATACAAATAATAGAAACAATTTTACAATAATTGTAACTTTTATCCTCTTCATGAAATTATGTTTGCACAGTAGAGTTCTTGGGCTTATTATTCTCATCTCAAAGCACCCAGTTTGGTTCTGAAAATATGGTGGTGGACTGAATTTGAAAAATAATTTGATTTTTTTCTTAAAATGGAATAAATAAGGATGATGAATTCTAGGTAATATGATTATTGTGGAAGCAATCCATTCTTGCTATGATGATATTCTTAGCAATAAATTAAAGCAGATATATGATAGATAGAAGACCAATCCACTTCACAGTCTGCCACAGATTTAAAGACTTATTTTTATGGACTGAATTTAATCATGAATTTATTCCTAATTCCCTACATTATTGAATGATGCTTTTTCTTTAAATATCAAAAGAGGGAGAAAAAGCATCAATATCTTATTTAGCACTATTGCGAACTGCGGCAATCAAATGATAATAAAAGTACGGTAGTCCTCAATTTATAACCATTTGCTTAATGATGGTTCAAAGTTACAATGGCCTTAAAAGTAACTTACATTTATGACTATTGCATCACTCCCATAATCACTTAAGCACAATTTGAGTGCTTGTTGGCTCACATTTATGACAGACTGCATCCTGCAAGTCACATAAATGCAATTTGCGCCTTTTTTGCTGATTTCCAGAAAAAACAAATGGCAAACAACACGCATTGGAGAAACTGGATTCACTTAATGATCACTGTAAAAATTGTCATAAAATTGGGACTAACTGGGGTTACAATCACAATAACTTAGAACAAACGTTCCAGTCCCAATTGTATCATAAGTTGAGAACTATCTGTGGTGACCACACAGAAAACTATGTTGAGAGTAAAGCTCTGGCAAAGCTTTCTATTTCAGGAACACAGTTATTCATTAAAGATCAACTGAGTACTATGGGCTATGTGGTTATTAATTATACAGCATTGTTCTTCTTGCCAATGCTTACATTTCATCTTCTTTATAAGCTTATTTGCAATTAATAGGATTCCCATGTTGAATGCAGCATCTATGAAAAATCCTTAAAACTTTATAGGTAGACTGCTGCACGCAAATATGGCAGAGACATATATTTTAAAGGAACCCTGAATTCAGTGTTACATTTCATCTTCTTTATAAGCTTATTTTCAATTAATAGGATTCCCATGTTGAATGCAGCATCTATGAAAAATCCTTAAAACTTTATAGGTAGACTGCTGCACGCA
>JANHFK010003232.1:180135-190421 GCA_036250565.1 Sibynophis collaris | reverse complement strand
ATACTCAAAATCCATTTTTATTACATTTATTGCTATTTAGTTTCTTCCAAAGCCTTCAAAGATACTGGCTCTAGCCCAAGCATACTATATATAATATTTTTATAGAACATCAAGGACAAAGATCAAAAGCAATAATATTGCTATTTATTTTGTAGGAAGCCCCCCTCCTCAGATTAAAATATTTTTTATTCTTAATATTAGAGGCAGGATAGAATATTTCCCCGAAGGAGATATAGCGAAAACATGTTTTTAAAGGCCAAAAGCAGCCTCAGTCTTTCTTAATAGTCTCCAGCAGAAGCACCCCCATTCTTCCGGCATAGTGAAACAGCCTCCAGCAGGTGCCTGAAGTCTTTAGAGATGGATATTTTGTGCCCATTAAGAAGGACTGGGTGAATCTATTCATAAAGAAAACACCTTCAGCTTCATCTGATGGGATTAAGAAGGACAGGACATGACCTTTGGGACATAATAGGAATAACCTATCACTATTGAAATAGTAAAAGACACTATTGCTAAGGTGACAGGAGGACAGTCCTTCTTTTGTAAGTTCTGTCCTCTCTCGAAAAGTGTCCTGCTACATGTCCTTCTTTTCAATATTTGAAGACTAATCTGTAAATCTCCATATTTGATTGATGTCGAGCCGATCCACTGCGTGTGATGTGACGTATTTTTATTTGATATGACGATTCATCAAGACTCGGTACAGTGCAGCGAGACGTGATTATGAGACATATGCGCTCCGCACAGGAGAATTGTTTTGAGAGAGTACACCGTGTGCAAGAGTGCGCACAAGTGGCTTTGTTTACACTGTTTACACTGAATAAAATGTTTCTTTTACTTATTATATTTTTTCCTTCAATTTACAGCATTTGAGTCCTCCTTCTCATTATAAAAAAGTTGGTCACCTTACTATTGCACAACCCCCTGGAGCATCTCAAACACGGCCACCCCCAGAAATCTATAAAGATCCATCCATTCATTCAGCCATTTTGTCAGACACTCCAGAAACATGCTTCTGTCACTGAAGTTTCTGGCAACAAGAGTCCTTCTTTCCAATCAGCCTCCATTTTATTTCCAGCATCTTTCTCCCGACTTAGAATCGGACAGGATTTTTCTTCCCACAATTTCAAAAACTAAACTAGTGCATTTAAAAATAATACTAGACTCCTAAAGAGAAATTATTCCAATATTTTACTTTTAAAGATTTTGTTCATGATGTTGTAGTGCTACTGTATATTGTAATAACTTTTCATTCTTTAATTTTCTGATTCAATGCATATGCTCCTTCACATCTAAAATATTAACAATGAAATTGACTCTAATTATGTCTGATTTAAATCATAAATTTAGCTATGAAGAATAAGGATAGGATTTTCCACTTTTTATATAAATGCAAGGATCAAGCTTTGCGTATCAATAGTATGAATATGTTCCCTGTCTTATTTGTAAAAATAATAAAGGTGGAATACAAACAAACAAACAAACAAATAATTTTCTCCTAAACATTTTTCAGATTAAAAAGCTAGTCTTTCTCATTAAAAAAATATTCAAATTTCCAAGCAATTTAATAAACGCAGTTTCAGCCTAACACACGCGTCTGCATCCACACCCACATGCACATGTACATATGTATGTTATTTCAGGTATCCCCTCCCTCCCCCCAGTCTGTGAGCTGGTACCATTCTGTGGTCTATTAGGAACCGGGCCACGCAAGCGAGCAAAGCTTCATCTGCATATGTGTGGGATACCATCACCCCCCACTGCTGCTAGTCCATGGAAAAATTGTTTTCCCTGAAACTGGTACCTGGTATCAAAAAGGTTTGAGGCCACTGTATTAGTGGATGTATCTTAAAGTTGCCTGCATTCTAATTTTACTATATTTAATTAACAGTGTTCTTCATATACATAACTGTTTTCTCAAGGACCAAATTATTTAATTGCATCAACACATACAATTAAGGAGGAAGAATGAATGGATTTTAAAGCAACCTATACATCTCTCTAGCTTTTAACAAAAGAAGCGATCATATTACTAAGTCTGATTATAACTTTGGCTTCAAAATTGAAAATATTTTCACAAACAAGCTCATAATAGTGAATGAAATTTTAAAAATTATCCTCTTTAAATTTTGTTTCAAAAATAAGAAGCCATTTCTGGAGCCCTAAAATCTTAACCCTCTGGGCTAATTTCTTATATACTTTGTTGAATTTCATTCCCTCTTCTTTCCACTCAATCAGCCCTTTGCTCTTTTGTGTCTCTTGGCAAAATGCCTTTTTAAGTATTTTGAAATAGCAGAACACAGAAAAGTCAACCTGGACTTCTAACTGCAAAAAAGTAATCATTCTAAATAATGAGTTGGGAAATTATCTGAACAGCATTTTTCACACTTAGCAGCCGTGCTCACAGAAGTGTGGTTAAATCAAATAAGTAAAAGGAGAATGGTTCTATGGAAAGAAAAGAAAAAATAGTGTATTTTTGAGATTATTTCCCAGTTTACAAATCAGAATTTGCACATAATCTATAAAGTCGAAGACTTTAGCATTTTTACTTTACTATTAATATTAGACAAAGTTCTGGAGTTTGCCTATGCTGCAGTCATTCAAATTACATTCAATTATCCCAGAAAAAAAGTTTCATAATTGTCTCTAAGGATTGTGCATTTCATTTCAGGATTAGGGTCAACGTATTTGAAACTCCTTGCAATGTGGTCTTGATATTAGATTCTGTTTCATATCAAAAGGCAGCCTCTGAATATAACTAGACTTGATAACAATATCTTAAGGTATTATGTAAAGAAAGGCCACATGAAGTCAACATAACAAAAAGAAAAAAAGAAAATTGCTAAATATTCTTATATTCCTACAATCACCATGCAGTGTATTGGTAGTCATAAAACATCTTTTCTTGTCTAATTGTACAAGATAAAATCTAAACACAATGCAATTGGTTTATAAAGCATGGAATATACTATCTACAGAAAACCATGTACAATGTTTATACAATGCATCTTATACAGTATATGCAATTCTCAGGAGTTATTATACATGCTTCATTAGAGAAACATCACCATTTATGGAACACACTGTATTTTGTGTGGGCTATGTTAATCTTCAAGCCTGACACAGAAATAGCATTTAAAACTAAGGATTTTCTGACAAGTTGTTTGTGTTTTATAGACTTCAATGTCAGTCACAAACCATTTTAGAGAGTTCTGTATTTTTAAACACTAATATTTTCATTCATGCTCAGTAGATGGCATTAATATTCCTATTAATTTTAGCAAGCAGAGAAAGATTTGAAAACACTCTTTCATTTACACAAAGAATGGTATAATATGGCTATGCTTCTCCATGTACATCTACATAAGCATTGCAATACTTCTTAAGTAATAGCATTGCTTGAATATTGTTTTTAATACAAATAGGAAAGTACATCTTTATCTGGGCCATTAATTGATGAACATGGCTAAAATTGAATGACAGACACTAAATTGGATCAAGCTAAGAGAACAATGCTAATGTTTTTTTTGCCACCTGAAGAATTGTAAAGAGATAAAAGAAATTAGAAGTGAAAATGCAACAATCTTATCAAAGCTGAGATGTCAAAATAAAGTTAGCCAGTTGATGACTTAATTATTCACAGAAAAAAAATCACTATATGTATAAACCCCAAACAACTAGTCCAATGACTTAATTCAATCCAGTTCCTCAGGTCTCCCCCCTCCCATAGCAGTGGTGTGTGTGTGTGTGTGAGAGAGAGAGAGATGGATATGATATGCTTTGGATAGAGAAAGTGAAGACATGCATGAATCTTATATTATAAGAACTATGCATGTCTTCTTTCTCTATCCAAATTCTACTAGATTATATGAAGTATTAAGCACATGAAATGGCAAGTCAAATCAGATGTAGCAAAGTACCGTGTTTTCCCAAAAATAAGATCCAGTCTTATTTTGGGGGGATGTCTTCCCCGCTTACCTTAGGACCACCGCAGCTGGGACCCCCAAGTCCTGACATCTCTCATGCCACTGCCTAACTTCTTCTGTGGCCAGTTGTGGCCAGACATCACATGGCGCATCACGCCAGTGCTGCTGTTCATGGCAGGAGGCTGCGTGGCATATTGCACTAGTGCTGCTGATTGCAACGGTGCGATGTGCCATGGGGCCTCCTGCCATGAGCCACATGGCCTCTGGCATGACAAGTCATGTGGTGTCTGGCCGTGAGCAGCTATGAGCTGCCACAGAAGAAGTTGGGCAGCAGCGTGACAGGTGTCGGGGTGTGGGAGGCTTGGTTGCAGTAGTTCTAAGGTAAGTGGGTGTGTGGTGCGTGGAGCAGCTCCACCCCCACCCCCCGCCCTAGCTTTATTTATATGGATGTACCTTGTCGCAACTCGTACAACCAGACAGGGGGATGGAATGGGCGGGGTCTTAATTAGGGCTTATTCTGGGGGTAGGGCTTATTTTAAGCGCACACATAAAAACTCAAGCTACGGCTTATTTTTTGCACATCAGCAAACCGATAGGAAAGGTAAGTACATTTCACCCCTGCCTTATATTAACATGATACAAACATGGGAGAAACCTTACTGAGAACCAATTATAACTCACAACTCATAGGGACTCGGACTAAAACATTGTCTCCACAAAGTGAAAAATTCCCCTGAATCTCACTATCAAACCCTTCACTAGCTAAAGAAACAAGATTCACACAGACTTTCTTTAATTAGTTTTACTGCCAAGAATTAGCGTATAGAATATAGAATAAGACTGAGATAGGAAGACTCCAGCTCTCTTTCATTAGTGAGTTCATTAAGGTCTCTGAAGCTAAGAATTGATTTCTCTGATAAGCCATAAAGGGCTTCTTCCATCTGCTGCTTGTTTGGGTCTAAAGCAGTGATGAAATCCCCCCCGGTTCTATCCGGTTCTCTGAACCAGTAACGCTGGCAGCGGGAGGCTTCACCCGCCCACTGGGATGTCATTACATCCCGTATTTTTAACCATCTGCGCATGCACAGAAGAGGCTCCCACGCAGGAGCTCACACAAATCAGTAGCGAAGATAAGTAGATTTCACCATTGGTCTAAAGATATCCCTCCCCCCATCTCCTCAACGGTCTCCCACATTTACCAATAATGAGTTCAAAATTACACCGTCATGAAAAGGAAATTCATGTGGGTACACTTTGTGGTTGTTTTTACAGAAGATGATAGAAGTAACTGTTTAAGAAATTCCTTGTTACATTCTATGTTAATTCGGGAAGAAATCTCATTCATGCTATGGGACCTATCTCAAATATAGCACATAACTCCAAAACAATTACAACTGTTTATACCGGTAAATTAAGAATGACATATAACTGCCAAATCCAATTATGACGTTTTGAATATTCTGAGATCTGAAACGTTGGCAGATAATTTACTGACGAAAGCATTCATTTTTTCTCTAAACTGACTGTGATGTTTGTGTTGTGTTGTCTTGGTTGCACAAATTAAATATAAAAATCCCATAAAAACTCACAACAGAACAGAATCAGATTATGTCAGTGAATACTTGTGTTAAGAAAGAATGCTTCCTATGCAAAAGTATTCAGGATATGGAAGGATTTGTTTTTACAGAAGATTTTTCAATCTGACAGGGATTATAATTTAGAAGAAATTTATTTTGAACCTAATATGTATGGAAAAGCGAAATAATGATACTTGAAGCAGAGAATTCAGAGATCAGTGGATATGAAAAGCCATTAGAGGCAAATGAAGTATTGTATCACTTAAAACTTAAATTAGAGTAATCTTTTCAAGTAGTTAATAGAATCTTCTTATGCAAAAGCATCTATGGGACACATTCCATTTCATGCAAGGAGATGCAAAAATGATGGACTGCAAGAGTGGGAAAAAAATGCCCCTTCAGTTCTGTTCAGAAATTCCATATCTGCAAATAGAGGATTCTCACTATTTATTTAGCAGTTTCTATCACAGTCCAGAATAGAGAGCCAGTCTGGGGAAATGGTTATGACACTAGGCTAGGAGTCGGGATTACAATTTAAGCACAAACTCAGCTGGGTGACATGGGGCTAGTCAGAATCTCTCAGTTCTAGGAAGTAGGCAAAGGCCAACCACTTCTGAAATTGTGGCAAAAAAATTTAAAGGGACTAGTCCAGGCAGTTGCCAGGAGTCAACAAATAAGAAATGAAATGAAATGAAATAATGAAATCAAATCAAATCAAATCAAATTAATAAAGTACAATAAATACAATACAATACAATACAATACAATACAATACAATACAATACAATACAATACAATCACAGCCCACACTACCCGTGTTTCCCTGAAAATAAGACCCCGTTTTATATTTTTTTGAACCCTGAAATAAGTGCTTGGCCTTATTTTCGGGGAGGTCTTATTATTTTGGAGCATGTGGAGCAGGACGGGGCTCCTCTTGCTGTCTTATCTGATTTCCAGCTCTGTCTCCCTAACACTAATCAGAGGAAATGGCGGGGACTGGCTGCGCATTTCGGGGAGGGCTTATTTTACGGAGGCGCTTATTTTAGCGCATGCGCTCAAAAGACCGATTGGGCTTATTATTTGGGGAGGTCTCATTTTCGGGGAAACACTGTAGTTAATCAAAATGGAACAACCACATATAGACAGACAGAAGCAGCTTAACTGTCAGTAGTTAATGCTGAGAATTTTAGTTGCCATTCTAGTAGTAACCAGAGTAAACCTTTATTCTTTGTACCTCTATTGAGTGTATGGTTTCTATCCATTCATTTAAAAAGAGAATTACCTCACCCCAGCACAGTCTCAAAAATCATCTGGTTGTGATGAAATGCCTACAGATTTAGGAAATACAGAGGAGCCACTAAGGCAATTCAGGTGGGAAACAAAGTCACTACAGAAGAGATTCCAGAGTCCAGAGGGAGTGAGATGGGGAGAGGATGGGTCTAAGAAAGATTTTAGTTATATACGAAAATTATTTTGGTAGTAATTTGCAAGATTTTGATAAATTAGCTTACTAGATTTTTCAAGAAATCCAAATGGTACTTGAATTTATGAGCCTCAAAGGGCTTGATCATAGTACAACTTGCCCAGTATTTTTTGTATTAATTATCAGTGTATTGTTTCATCAAACATTGCAGGATAATATTTTGAAAGATCTTGCCCCAACACTATACCAACAATCCTGGAGTCTGAACAGAAATTCCAGAGTTCATCAAGTACCATCCATTCTGATACTGAAATTTAATTATTCATCTATAATTACTAAGAACATTACTACATCTGAGCAATACGTTTTGCTCTAGACTGAAAAATGTATCTACAATAAATAAATGTGACATACCCTCAAAGCTTCAATCACAAGATCTCGTGCTTCCAACTCCCCTTCTAAAATACTCAGAAGCATCCTCAATTCTGATTTGCTGAGACTGTCCACATCGAATTCTCTTTTCTGCAAAATAAAAGAAAATAAATGAGGTTCTATGAAGATGTTCCATCTAATATAGCAGTAAAATAAAATTATTCCTCGCAACAAGGTTCATTTATAAGTAAGGAAGAAAAAAACAAATGTTTTTCACAAGAGTCAAGTATATGTACTACAGCAAGTAAGAAACTGAACAATTCCAAAATGATCAAGAAACTGCAATGATTCACCGGGGATTCAGGTCAACTTGAATACTTTACTTTTTCCTTGTTTATCCACCAATAATTGTGGCTACATAAAGGCAGACGTATTTGAGAATGTCATATATTATGATGGGTTTGCTTTGACAGCTATCCACCCTACTGTGGAAGGCTTGGATTGATTCATGTCTTACCTCTAGCTTTTAATGCTCCTAGAAACAGCAAGTAATCCCACTGCAATAAAACATCAATAAAACTCTCAGTAAATACAGGAGCTAATCTCTGCTCATCTTCCATGTAGGAGAATATAAGGCATATATATAATTCAAGTCACCCTGTTTCTAAAAGTAGGTAAGCAGTTTGAGGTTCTCTGGCTACATGAAGATCTCAAAACCCTTATGATAATGATAATGGCCAAATATTACCAATTTATAATTTTACTATGATAATAGAAGAAAAATATTACACATATTACTACAGCACCATACTAATAAAATATAAATTAAATGAATTCATGTTTACATTTCTTTTGGTCTCATCCACCATTTTGGAGCACGCGATCCATAGCATACTGCTATGAAATTAAACAGAAGCCAAGGTGTTTTTCTACATATTAAAGACCATGCCATGTTGCGAAAACACAGCAAGTATAGTGGCCATATATTTTGCTTGGTCATCGAAGACAGACATGATTTCAACTTTTTAAAAATCTCTATGCTAAGAGATTGGACCTTTTACTACAGACTTTCTATATGGCAGTTTCTGATTTTGGCTTATAGCAAGGAGGCATCTGGCTGGCACTTTATGTTTTTATAGTCCCCAAAAGTGCCTAATCTGGAAATATTTATTTAAATATGTAATTACGCCATTCTAATTATACAGGCACTCAAAGCAGGTCTTAAGCTTATCTGTTGAATTGTCTGAATCAGTGATTGGGAAAATAAAACAATAAGAGAAATCTTGCTCACTAAACTTTGTTTTGTGGGTATGGTAGTGCATTTTCCATGGGACCTATTTTCTTTATATTGGCAAATATATTCAGAATTCTTGTCTGATTAAGACTTTATTTTCAAGATAAATATAAGATTTGTAACGGCTAGTTTAAATAAGAATAAACTGATAACTTGCAATAAAATCAATGCAGTTTCAAGACACTTTGAATGGATTTTTATTTTCTCACTAAGTATATTTGTAATTCAATATTCTGAAGTAGAGTTGTCTAAATCTCGTATTCATATTGATTGATTTCCTGGTGGTTACTTGTTCACATTAGGATCAAACACCATATACAATAAAGATTACATTTTATCTATTTGATTTATTTTTATTTTATTTATTGGATTTCTAGACCGCCCTTTTCCTTTGCAGGACTCAGGGCGGTTTACAGTTGACTTAAAATACACCAAATACAAAATTTAAAATACCTATTAAAAAAGAATTAAACATACTGTATCCCCGTTAAAAAACCCTTTAAAAACAACCCCTAATTACACTTAAAAACCCTAGCAACTACCCAAGCGAAGTGGTTAAGAGAGAGTTTCATCACACATCTTCAAACTTAAACTGTCCACATGTCCACTGTTGCTCATTGGGTTTTTTTTAATCTATTGATCAAATTCTCTTTTCCTTTTTTATCAGCTTTCTACCAAGCACGAAAAGATAGAGAAATTTTATGGTGAACGTATAGAGCAAACTTTAAGATGGTTAGCCAGGGACTGATTTGCTGTAAAATTTTGGCAGTTCACATTTTAAACCTGCCTAAAAGCATACTTATCAAGAACATCCTTTGAGCAGTCCTTTATGTATGAAATTTGTCTTTTGCATAACTTTTGGGGGTATACAGCTGAATCTGAATGACATTTAAAAAGACTATTTTTAACAGATTCTGAATTACAATAGTAAAATAAAATGTTTCGTACTGTTTGTGTACTTTGTCAGAAAAAAAATCTGCACACTATTAAACGAAGTATGGAAATACAGTAATATCTTGTTAGGATTAGTATTATATACCATGCCAATATCTGATAAATTGTATTGTAATTATATTCAGCAGTTGTATTGTAAACATTATTCTAGTTTAAAATATATTTTTAAATATGAAAGCTTCATAGAGCTTTTGTTCCAAAGGATCACATATCTGTTGGCAAAAAAAGGGGGGGGGGGGAAACCACATAATAGATATTTTTAAGCTTAGAAGTTTAAACCCTTGCAAAATATACATTTTCTGCTCAACTAGAAAAAAACCAGTGTCAGCAGACATTTTCCATTTACTTTTTTCAATTATAATCTACTGAAAAATATTATTTTGCAATTTTTTTATTGGACTTATTTATAATTTATTTGTTTGATTTGTATAGCCACATATCTCACATATGCAATATGGTGATTCATGCAATACATATATATATATACACATGTATGTATGTATGTATGTATGTCTCACAATATAGATTTTCCTAACCTTTGTAACTTTAAGATACATGGACTTCAACTCTCACAATCCCCCAATCAACATGGCTGGGTAATTCTAGAAGTTGAAGTCCACATATCTTAAAATTACTAAGACTGGGAAACACATGACCCAGTCCTCTTCCTAGTAATTTTGGCAGCACACTTACTGGGTCAAACATCACAATTCCTGAAATTACTGGATCACCACCCACTT
>JANHFK010003232.1:45399-60806 GCA_036250565.1 Sibynophis collaris | reverse complement strand
TAGCGCATTGTAAGCCGCCCTGAGTCTTCAGAGAAGGGCGGCATATAAATCAAATTAATAATAATAATAATAATAATTGTGAATCTATCAGTTAGACAGATCAATTAGGCAGGATAATATAAAAACATAAAAAACCCTCATCTGTGCCATTGGAATCCATGCCCATTATAAAATCTATGAGACAAAAGACTTACATCATGATGTTCCACATCTGAATCAGTTACGACTGCTTCTCTTATCCAGATAACTTCTGGTTCTGATCTCATACATAATGAAATCCTTAATGAATTCTGAATCCAAGATATTTAAGGCTTATTTATTGTTTATTGATTTCAGGAGCTCATATGAATGCTTTATTTCTTCAATTTTCCCTGCGAAGTAGTTTGAACTGAGTGACTTAGTGACTGGTCTAAAGCACCAAGACTCAGTGAGTTTCCCATGGCTGAATGTGGACTTAAACTTGCTCTCCCTAGTCTGAGTCTGATACCTCAACCATAATACCAATTGTTTCTTCATCATTTACAACACAATGAATTGCTGATACTAAACCTACCTGATATATTAGATCTGTCTTTTCCTTATCAAGTTCAGAAAGGCGAATGCCAAGTTTTGATTTTAATTTCAGTTCTTCTTCCCACAAATTCTGAGCATCTTGTGCAGTTATTGAAAGCATATTTTCCTTCTGGACCTGAGGACAAATTGAACTGCTTCTGAATAAAAATCATTACAAAGGAGCCCTTGAAATAGCCAAGGAACCTTTATGTAGATACAGAATTTAATTCAGATAACAAAGATCAGATTTCTGTGTGGAAATGGCAAATTGAAGACAGCGCCAATGACCATGGTAAATGAAGAGCCAACAAGTATACTGGCTCTGTAATTCTTTTCCAGATAAGCAGGAGACTTGAGGTTATCCACAAATGCTCCAAAAAGTTGGATTTACAGCTCTGGGAGACAAGATTATAGCCATCTTGCTCAAAACACAGTCAGACTCTTTAAAAGGAGACTGGGTTGGTATTCTTTCTTTCCTAAAGCTTGTTATATTTCTAATACAAGAGCAGGATTCACACCCATAGATGTTTAGTCCGTGTTTGAAATCCATTTCAAATGCTATTATTCATATTTTCTTTACATCTTATTGCTAATTTGACATATCAATGGCTGCATAAATGATTGCGTCATTTATGAAGTACATTCTTATTCTCAGAAGACAACAGAATTAATACAACAGGCTCTTAAGAAAATTCACACTTTAAGCATGCATGCCTATTCAAAGATAACCACAGAATCAAAGACTTTCATTAAAATAATAAAAGAAGTATCATATCATAAAATCTGCTTTTTTTGTATCCCCACATATATTACTGTTACATTTCTGTAAATATAAATAATCATAAAGTTTATATATGATTTTATATCATAAAATCGTATGAGGTTGGAATGTGTTTATCTTGTACTGTGCCAGGAAGAGTTGGAAGTCAATGCCCCCTTTTCTTTCTTTTTCTCTTTCCTCTAGTATCTCACACACCCCTTTCCCCGTTCTCTCTCATAATTTCCTATTTTCTTTTCTTCTTTGTATTTTATATAATAAAATAAAAATGATAAATGTTAAGACTTATATCCAAAATTCCAATCTAAATTGCAATCATAATTCAAGGACTATCTAAACTGTACAGGCTAGAGTATAAAATTGGAAAACATGCTGAAAGAAGGCAATGACAAATTATTTTAATCCCACAAAAACCTATATGGACATACCCATAAAATCTCCAAAGATAGTATCAATTGAAAAGAGAATTTTCATCTCAATTTTCCAAGGCTAATAAGTCTTAGTGAATATAAAATAAAACTATTAAGAAACTGTGCTTCACATGTCACTGATTTTCTACTTTAAGACTTGCTTTTAAAAATAAAAAAAGAAATTTAAAAGTTTACAAGAATGTATTTAAAAACTCTAAAGTCCTAAAAGAGATTTTTAAGTTTCAAATAGTAAAGTGACTCTAAGAAGAATATTTAATTAATATTCACAATTAAAACAATAATAATATAACACTGTCTGTTTTCTTCCATATACATTCAGTTCTGAATATGCTACATTAGCTATACAATTCTCTCATAAATACTTGATAATAATTAACTATATGAACAGCTTTATTCTCCCTTTATTCTGCAATATCCTTATACAAAAATGCTTGGATGGGCAGTTGGACTAGATGACTTGCAAGGTCCATTCCAATACTGTTAATGTATTAAAAAAAAAAGCAAGAGCATCAAAGCCAATCAAAGTCCAAGTATCACTAGCTGTTGTTTCCTGCATTCATTACACATTATTATTGTTAGAATCTTGTTTCAATTTATTTTAGTTCCCTGTATTTGTGAATAAAACTGGATATACTTTATGTCCACATGAGACACCCAAACTGCACAGCCAGTGCAGTTCTCTTAAACTGCCTGATATCTATGATTCTTTCTTGTGCAACATATAAAGATTAACAGAAATCAAAGGGAATGATCTACAAGTGAAATGTGTTTATTATCTTATATGTGAATTATCCTTCTCTTGAAAATACTGCTGATAGTTTCATTTTTATGAAAATAAGCAGAATACCTTGTAGTTTAGTTGTTCCTCTAGATTGATTTTTGCTGTCTGTAAGCTGGTTATCAATTCCTCAAGATGCTTATGAACCTAGATCACCACAAAAGAAATCAAGAGTCATTATGAAAGTTGCAAAAGTCTTCAGTCTTCAGAAATTCTCAAAAAATCTATTTTGTTATTTACATTTCTTACTATTGTTACATTCACGATTTCAATAATTTTAATTAATTTATTTATGACTTCTGAAAACGAAGGAAACTAATTCAGTATGCTATAATAGCTGTCTGAAATATTACATTTTTAAAAATTATAAAAAACAGTAAAGGAATTAAAAATGAAATCTTATTTCCCAAAAATATTATGGCTGACTTACAGAAACACTATCCTGTAGGTCTTTTTGAAGTATCTCAATTCTATTACTTTGCTGGTTTGTTGTAGCTTCCAATCTGGCATTTTCTATTTCAAGTCTTAAAAGAAAAACATATAGTCTCAAAATAGGATACAATGCAACTATATTTCTTCCTCTTTATGTGTTTCAATGATTCTATATCATATGGAAGTATAAATTAAAGAATATTTTTTTATCAATTCTCATAATTTAGTACATTTAAATTTCAGCATGTTTTACCTCTGTATGTGCTCTTCTAATTGTTTTATAGCATTATTTGTTCCTGATGCTGCTGCCAGAAGATCCTGTAGTTTCTGAGATGCCGCACTTGCTTCATGTTCCTTAATATCCAAAGCATGTCTTAATTCATTAGTAGATCTTTCACACTGGATAGTCTGTACTTCTGAATCTTGCAACTGTAAAATTTGAGAACCGATGTAGCTTAGTCAAAAAAAAGGTGCAATGTGCTTCTGATATGATATACCCTACCACAGCCTAGTCACCTCATCCTAGACTTCTGAAGTTTCTAAACCTCCTTCAAGGGCATCCCTATACAGAACACATTGTAGTAATTTTACTGGGAAATAACTAGTGGATAGATAATAGAAACAAGATAATCTTTTGTTTCATATACAATGAAACATCATGAACAAATGACAAATAGGGACTTTTTGTCAAAGAGCAGATCTACAACTGATCCTTTGAAGGAAGAACAAAACAGGAAAAGTCCTTCCCCATTTGCTGAGATTTCCTCCAACCAGAATGTCTTCAATCTAGCCCAAGCAGCAACTCAATAAGCTCAGCATACTTGATGATTATGGAAAGAAGAAACCTGAATATTATTTGCATAGAGAAGGCACCTAGACCTATAACCTTTGATAATCATTAATGCACTGATTACATACAGAGATTGAGTAGCCGGGGGGATACCATAACCTTTATGCATCCCACAGTATAAATGCCAGAGAGCCGAATGATATTCTACTTTCTGGAAGGTATTCTCAACAGGAACAGAACGATGGTTTAACTATTTCAAACACTAATGCATCAGAAAGTGTTGAATGTCATCTCTTTTGTTCCCATAGTAGAAGATATAAAGCATTTAATAAACTGTTGCAAGCATACCTTACATTTCATCCTTTCTATTTCCTTCAGGAATTGCTGTTTATCCTCCTCCAAGTCAATACGATAACGTGTTGAAACTTCCAATGAAGCTTCTGTCATGGATTGCTTTTTGAGGGAATCTGCAAGTTCTTGCTGCAATTGTCTTATTGTACTCTAAAAAGATTTTGAATGAAATAATTCATACAAAATAGACTGAAATGATTGAATTTTAATTTATCCAAGTAGTATTTATAATAGGTATAAATGTTCAATGACATATATTTCTGAGTTTGTGCATGTATGTATATATCTCTATGTTCATATATATCATACACAAGTAGTTTTCTTTCCTGACCAATATCAACTGAAGCAATGAACAATTTACTAGCAGAAGGAATGCAAAATTATTAAAAATAACTTTGAAGTGTGCTTAATTGTACATATACCATCTAATAGCTATGCTGTAAAACAGCAATATTTCACTTCCTTATAAAGTCCATCATTGAATATACAGTAGGATACTATATTCAATTGTGTATCCAAGAGAAAATTAAGCTTAGTTTACAAATTTGTATGCTGAAAAATGAATACATTGATGGAATTGACAGAACATAAATCATACTTACCTCTCTGTCTATTTTCTCAGATTCATATTTAATGACTTGGTCCTTTAAATTATTACATTCTGTGATTAATTCTTTATTCCTCTCTTCCATCATCTGACCTTGCTTTTCAGTATCAGCTCTGAGCTTATTAAAAATATCACTGAATTTATCTTGAACATCAGTCATTGATTTTTCTTTCATAATGCCCTTGTTCTGAAAATCTTCAAGCTGTTGTCGAAGTAAAAGATTTTCACTTTGGACCTGTGCTAAACGTTCTTGCATAGATTCCTGTTTTATTACATATTTGCTTATTTGATCTTTTGCGACTTGTTGTGCATTTTCAAGTTCTTTCAGTTGGCACTGTGACTGATTTAGATCTCTTTGAATACTGTCTAAGAGCAAGTTCTTTTCCCGGAGACTGTGAGTTGCATGGTGAAGCTCATTTTCTAGACTATTAGTTTTACTTTCAGCTTTTCCTAACTGTTGAGACAAGCCACTGTTTGTTTCCCTCTCTCGCTGAAGCAACCGTTCAAGATCACTTTTTGATACTTGACAACGATCAAGTTCCTGAAGAGCAGCACTCAAACGAGAGCGTAGTGAATCAAATTCTATTTCCAATCTTTCTTTATTTTCCTTGAAATGTTCCAATTGGGATGCTACCATTGCAACCTCAGTTTTTGATACATTTATTTGTCCATTGTATTGAAAAACTGTTTGAGTCAAAGCGTCTTCATTTAGTTTCAGTTCTTTTTTAAGTTCTTCATTTTTTTCTTTCAAACTTTCATTTTCTTCCAAATATTTGCTTTCATCCTCCTGATGCTGAATCCTGATGTGATCAAGTTCTAATTTTAATACAGCAAGTTCATCTTGGAGTATTTGATTTCTGTGTAATAATTCTTTTTCATGGTCATCATTATCAATGATCTGAATATTTAAAAAGCAGAAGGATAACAAATAAATAAATTCACAGAATCCAGAGATGTAAGCTACATTCTAGGAGACTAGACAAATTTATGTTGGATAAAAGTTATCAATCAACAGATAACACACAGAATATCTAAACATTACTTCAGAAATGGACACATTATGTCTCTCATGAGTTCCTAAGAGAGACGAAGTAGAAGGTGTTGCTACACATGCATCCTGATTGTGGCTTTCCAAACATTCATCAAACACACTGAGAACAAAAATTGGGATAGTTTTTGTCTAAACAATAATTACTTTTCATTCTTATAGAGCATAACATATGTGTGATAATATGACAACTACGGTATGTATTTTATTTTCAAAATAGTATGCTCCTTCCAAATTTTCTTAATATTAATCAAACTTAGTCTACCATAGAGATCATTTAAAGAGAAAAAGTTTATAGCAACATAAAAACCCCTCTCAATTACTTAACCAAAATTTAATTAGAAATCACATTTATTAAGTTTATTTATAAACCACACTTCTAAAGCCACCCACCTCATAATCTGTCTATAGAACTTGAGAGAGAATGAACTAATAAAAATAAGAAACAAATTTCATACTGTGCCTTTTTCTTTAATGTTTATGTAAAATGTATTCCTTGCAAATTATGCTTACAAAGTTTTAAATATAGTTAGTTCACAATTTATGACCATTTATTCAGCAATGGGTTGATGTTACCCTGGTGATAAACAAAAGGTCTTCTAACCCATGACTGAATTTATGGCCATCACAGTGCCCTATGTGATTGTAATCTGGGCACTTGACAACCTGGTCACAGAGGAAGCTGGCAGAGAAAGTTGTAAGCCACCATCATCTGCCAGGACGATTCTTTCTAATCTCTAGGGACTGGTTGAAAAAGATTCATGTAGAAATCCAAGTAGGATTTTCAGCTACAGAGTGGAAAGGCTTCTAAAATCTTTCTGCTTTCTGGCTGAAAATCTTGCTTGGATTTTGGCATGAAGAATTTTCAGTCCCAATAGTCTTGCCTCTCTGCTTAGGGGCTGAAAATCCTCCATGCCAATAAAAGCAGGATTTTCAGCCATTGGAAAATTTTAAGCTCCAGAATGGAGAGGTTTCTGAAACCTTTCAATTCAGTGCTGAAAATCCAAATGGCTCTTAGGTCCAACATTCCCATGTACTTCCTTACTCCATCCTCCACTTGACAGTTCCCGAGGCTTGCAACTTTCTGCTGGCTTCCCCACTGACTTGATTGTAGAAAGCCGGCAGGCATTTGACTCATCTAACAAACAGAACATTCAATTAATGACAGCAACGAGGACTGCTGGATTGCTGCTGCTAAACAAAACAGTTGCATTTACAACCGTACCACTTAATGATGCAAATTCCTGTCTCAACTATGGTCAAAAGTCAAGGACTAGGATATAGTTTTTTAAAATTAAAAAATGACTAAAATGAACTCTAAGATAAGAAAAAGTCTCCTTTGAGTCACAATCCATGAATTATCCATGAATTATCTTTGCAATGTGAAAAAATGTTTGCCACTGTTGTCTACAAAGATGTTTTATAATTCGCTAATCTAGTCTATTGTTAATATTCCCTGAGAATCTCCCACCCAAAGATTCACCAAACTTGACTTAGCTTGTGTTGCAAAACTGAACAAATTCAGCCACAAATTCTTCTATCTAATGAGGCCATAAAATGAACAGTTGCTCTCTTAAATAACTGAAAAATATTTTTCTTACAAATATTGTTCTCTAAAATACATCACTGTCAAAAAAGGTAAAGGAAAATCTTATGTATAAACAAATGTATAAACAATACTTAGTTATTAATATTGATTCTTCCTGAATCACAGGTTTTAGATTTACATCATAGTTTAAGATTTAATTACTGATTTATAAAACTATGTCCTTACTTATTTAATATACTGAAGGTAGTTTACCATTTCCTCTCTCCCATACATGCATACAAATATATAAATATAAGGGCAAAATCCCTAAATAATTATCAATTAAATAGCACCTATCAATAATACAGTCCCATCTCCCTTAGGGCCCATACATTTTGTGGTGAAAAAATTTCTATGAGCCTTCATAATAGCCAATAAATTGGAAATATTACATACTTCAAGCAGCAAGGTGTTCCAGAGCATGGAACAGGCACTTTGAAGGCCTCCAACCTTACCTAGAATGACAATCCTTAGCATCTCTTCCCTGGACATAAAAACAGGATGGGTTGAAACTGACAGAGAGAGATAATTCCCTGTCTAGGCAGGCGGTTGCACTAGAAGACCTCCAAGGTCCCTTCCAACTCTGTTATTCTATTCTACTCATCCAATGTAATATCTAGTAGCTAAACCACACAGAGCTTTATAGGTAATGAACATAACTTTGATTTCTAGCCAATGAAACTGAAAAGAGTGTTAT
Organism: Sibynophis collaris; assembly: GCA_036250565.1. Classification (NCBI taxonomy): domain Eukaryota; kingdom Metazoa; phylum Chordata; class Lepidosauria; order Squamata; family Sibynophiidae; genus Sibynophis; species Sibynophis collaris. Next base: position 52,754 of record JANHFK010003232.1, on the reverse strand, counting down.
ATATTTAAAATATGTGGCAAAGTGGATACCTCTGAGTGTTTAGTTACTTTTTTTGATTCTTCTTCCAATTCCTTCTGCCTCCAGAAGTGGGTATTTAAAATATCTTCTTGTATGGCTCTGGCATTTTGTTCTTGACAAAGTTGTCTCTGTGTTTCATTACGTTCTTCTTCAACCTATAAAATATCAGGCTTGCAGTAAAGTAACAAACTGACCAATTTGTTATGATCTGACAGATTGTGCTTGTGTATACAACCACAACTGTAAGGAATAGAAGTTGTATTGTATCAGAGAATACAATATGCATTAAATAGATACTGACAATTGAGCAACTAAATAAGAAATCTCTAACACTAATAGTTAAACGTATGTAAAGTAATTACTAGGAACATTAGAAACACTGTTACTAAACAGTCATTTTGGCAGCAATATGTTAGTAATTATCTACAGCTTAATAAAATATGGATTTGAATTTCTCTAGTCAATTTAGACCTGGTGCTGTTCTATACAGGTTCGCTTTGAACAGTTTTCTTAACCATGAAGTAATTGATTCATGGTAAAAGTTTGGGTAAAACTAAGTAATTGATAAGGACTAATATTACATGTTCTGGGGTAAAATATTAATTTCAATCTTAGCTAGCATTTAGATGAAAAAACACAACCTTGTGAGATTCTTTTCAGAATTTATTTATTCTACTGAATAAATCACAAAAGAAATGAAAATATTGTATACTTATTGTTAGAAGCCAAGATACTAAATACTTGGATGGAAGCAAATATCACTAACACCGAAAGATTTAACGCAGATAAAAAATTATGGGCCAATATCATTACTACATGTAGACTATAAAATATATGCCTCAATAATAGCAGAAAGACTAAAAAGATTCTTGAATGAATTTATACACTCTGACCAGAATGGATTTTTACTTAAAAGACAAATTAAAAACAATATGAGAATTATTTTGAATATGTTGGAGTATTATGAAGTACATTCTGAAAAACAAATGGTGTTGGCATGACAGAGAATTTTAATATAAGGAAAGGCAAAGATGCCCTTTGTCCCCTCTACTATTTATATTAACATTTGAAGTGTTAAACAGAAACATTAGACAAGATTCAGAAATAAAAGGCAAGGAAATAAAAAAATAAAAAAACAAACTACAGGAGTCTGCAGATGACCTGGTATTCATTCCAGAAGAACTGCAAGAAACTGGACCCAAACTAATAAAAAAATAGAAGAATACGGTGAAGTTGCAGGATTGAAAATAAATAGAAAACCAAGATACTAGTGAAACATTTTACAGAGAAACAAACAAACAAACAAAAAAGAACTGATGAAGAAGACAGATATTCAAATAGTTAAGAAAGTAAATTATTTTTGTTCCAAACAATTCCGATAAAGTTAGAAAAAAAAACCTTTGAGGACCTAAATAAAATGTTAAAATATATTTGGCAAGGGAAAAGAGCAAGAATAAGATTGAAAATGCTACAAGACTCTAAAAAAAAGGGGGGGGTTTGGGTTGCCAGATAGGGAGCTATATTACCAGGCCTCAGTATTTACACGGGTGAAAGAATGGATACATTTGAGGCATAAAAGATTATTTATTTTGGAGGGACATGATCTTCAACTTGGGTGGCACGCCTTTCTATGGTATGGGAAAAACAAAATACTTAGATATTTCCAAAGACATTATGTTAGAAATGCTTTGCTGTTAGTATGGGGGGAAATCAAAGAAAAACTTTATATGAAAATACCAGTCTGGCTCTCCATGATGGAAGCACTGATACAGCAGAATGTTGTTAACTTGGAAAAAATTACAAGATATAAAGACATTTTGAATGAAAAAGGGGAACTTAAAACTAAGCAACAAGGGATTGATCTAGCATGGTGGTCGCACGTGCAAATACAATCAAGGTATTAGAAAGATGTAAAAATATGTTTTTTATAAAGAACCAACAGCATTAGATCAGATACCACTAGGGACAGATGAAAAACGAATTTAAAAATGTATAGCTATCTATTGAGCATTAAAATAGAAGAACAAGTAAAAGAAACAATGATACTGGAGCCAAAACTTTGGCTAACTCTATAGAGTTAAATAAGTGGCAGAAACTGTGGGATAGAAATTATAAATTAACAACGTCTTAACAAAGAATTTCCTATAAGGAAAAACTATATAAAATGTTTTATAGGTGACATTTTCCACCAGCGAGATTGGCAAAGATATTTAAGGATGTTTTTGCTAAGTGTTGGAAATGTAATCAAATACCGGTTCATACTATCTGTGTTTCCCTGAAAATAAGACCCTGTCTTATAGTTTTTTGAACCCTAAAATAAGCGCTTGGCTTTATTGCCATGCCCAAAGGCAAAAAAATACTGGACAAAAATAGACACATGGTTGGAAAAAATAGGAAAATAAAACATAGATTTAAAACCAGAAATATTTTTTCTGGGTTATTCTACCAGAAAAATATAATAAAGGGAATACATATTTAATTTTATTTGTGTTAACAGCAGCGAGAATTGTTTTTGCACAACAATGGAAAAATGAAGAGATCCCTACAGATGAAAGTATAATAAAAAAAAATTAGACTGTGCAGTGATGGGTAGACTAACACTCAAAATAAGGAGAAGGAAGAAACAGAATACTTTTTAACATGGGACTTGTTTACCAATGGTTTTACCACAGAAACAGAAATTAGAAACTTAAAAGTTTCAAAGAGAATATTGTATACTGATTTTAGAACAAGCTTACCATTTGTCGAACAGCATTCACAAGGTTTAGTAAATCTTGAGGAGTTTTAGTCAAACCTACATCTGTTGTTCTTGGTGGGAAATTAATATTCTTTAAATTATTTTCTTTCACAGGAGGAAAAGAAAAGGAAACGCTAGGAAGCAAGCTTCCCTGATAACTATTAGGTATGTTTCTTCTGACCAAAGGATTATAAGTATTAGAGCTTCCCAAAGAAGGGCTGGAGAATGAAGAGATCAATTCCTGATTAGGCTGATCAGAATTTTTCATTTTCATTATATAAAAATCAGGATATCCTTGGTAGTTTGCCTCATCCTCCATGTCTCCCCAATTATGATATTTCTATATATAATCTGAACAATTCAACATTTTTAGTAATTTGATTTGATGTTGCCCATATGATTTTTGAGCCTCCTGCATATTCTTCATTGTGTTACTGTACTAAGGCAGTTATTGCTCACTTTAACAGACACGATATTAAGCAAAAGATCCTCAAATTTGCTGCTTCCTCAATATCAAAAGAAGGAACGGACAAAAAATTCATTAAATTCGAATTTGTGCAGATTATGCCCCTGCTATTGTTTGAGCAAAAACATTAGAACGTGGATAGAATCTGCAAAGCTACTTATTACATTATTGGCATATCCAATCTCCTTGCTTCAGCTGACATCATAAACAACACAATGTCTCTATGTAATTATGAGGTCACTAAAATTCTTTTAAGTTTATTTTCTTTTTACTCTCAAAGCTTTTTCTTGATTATAAGCAAAATGCATAAAATATCTGTATTTTCAAATTTAAAAATGTTTAATTTTTAATTCTAACTTTTCTAAAAGGAAAAAAAGAATTAAAATGAAGTGCCTACTTAATTTTCAGCTACTGAATATCTGATAGAAATGTGGTTAAATAGCAGATCAAAATGTTTATATAATGGGTGAGTAGCAATTTGTGGCAAACTCAGAAGTATGCCGTTCAGTTTTATGATTGTTCTTTTTCCCACATAATATACAATTACTAAATATTCTAATTCCTTCCAAAAAAACCTCGTCAAATCAAATTAGCGGTTGAAATACTGAAATACTGCCTCCTGAAATACTGCCGATCAGCTGCTCTAGGTGGCAGGGATTGCCGCCAGTGCCTATCGCCGCCCGTTCGCCACTGCCCATTCACCACCAATTGGTGGCGGCGAATGGGCCTTGTCAATCAGGAATTAGCGAATGGGTGGCAGCGGCGGCAATCCCCACCACCTAGAACAGCTAATCTGTGATATTCTGGGAGGCCGATCCAAGCACCAATCAGATGCTCGGCAGTGAAGGCTCCAATGTTCCCTGGCGGCAGCAGCAGTTCAGCTCATTTGACCTGTAGTGGGTGCAACGGAATAGAGCCCTGACGAGCCACATGCTGGGTCTACAATAATGTGCTGAAGCTGACCAAACTGTTTGCTGCAAGGACATTAGCCAGATGAATACTGGATAGATGCTGGGAGGCAGAGGCAGATTTTTTTTTCTTGTTTTCCTTCTCTAAAGCTAATGTGCGTCTTATAGTCTGGAACATTTTATAGTGTGAAAAATATGGTATATTTCTTGTAAAAAAGACCTACACCATGCTATGAATAACAAGAAATGACACCGAAAGGCAGATGCCAATATAACATTCTTATGTAAATCAATTGTGCACTCAAGCAGACATGGAGAAGCTAATTTCCAGTTCCAAAAATACTAGAAACAGAGATTATCCAATGAAATTGAATCCTGAAAAGATCAGGACAAATAAAAGAAAATAGTATTTTTACACAACATAGCATTAAACTTAGCAATTTACAGCCATGTGATATGGTGTTGGTTACCAGACTGAGTTGCTTCCAAAAATAGGCTGGACCAATTCATGGAAGTCATGGTGATCAATGGTTATTCGCCTTGACAGCAGTCTAACTACCACTGAAAGTCAACAGATAGGAGACTAGTGGGCTTCCTTGTGCAACTAGTTGGCCATTGTGAAAGCAGATTGCTGGACCAAGGGTCTGATCCACTGCTAATCTTTATGTTCTTAAGAGAAAGAGAAAGATATAGATAAAAAGCAGTCAACTAGCTAATGACTTATAGCAAAAATCAATATGGAACAGAAAGTCTGAGAGCTGTCACATAATACAGAGATTAATAGGAAAATGTCTTTCAAAATAAAAAGGTAACTCATCATAGAAGATAGGAAGCTACTGCTACCTGCAATGAAAAAAACCCTTATCCTAAATTGTGTTTTTGTATGTGTATATTTTTTATATTAACTGATTTTTCTTAAATTTCAACAATAATTTTTATTCAAGTATAAAATACTAAAACAAAGAGAACCTTTTTGAAAATCACATTACAGTAGTCTTTGGTTAACAAGTGGTAAGTGGGACCAGAATTGTGACTGCTAAGCAATGCAGTCATAAAAATGACATTACGTGACCACGCCTCTTAGTGACAGAACTTCCAGCAATCCCGGCTGCTGCTGCTAAGTGAGAATCCCAAGGGTTATTAAGCAAGGGTGTTTGGGTGGCTTCCCCAATGACTCTGCTTGGGAGAAGCCAACAGGAAATGATGAACATTGTGGTTACATGACTGTAGGTTGCTGTATCATACTTGTGAAACAGGTAATAAATAAATGTCTCTATCACTGTAAAGATGCTGCAACAACTGGAACTCTGAGGATTAGTCCTAAACACCACTGATTTATGCTACTGCAAATTTAAATGGTCGGTAGACAAGAGGTTATTAAATGAAGACCATCGGTATAGTTCAATTGACATTAGAATGAAGGAAAAAAGTGCAAGACTCTTACTACAAAACATGTTTCTGTCAATCGATAAAGAGTCCAAAGCAGTATTTCAAATGTAAACAACTTTAGAACTCTCACAAAATTCCACCATCTTCATACTCCCCCCATTCCTTTTTCTTTTGCTTCCTTTCTATTAACAGGGTAGAAAGTACTGCTACCTTAGAGAGGGTGTTAACTTTTCTTAAGGCATTGCCACTTTATATTCATTCTATTATTTGCTCACACGTATACTTCCTGTTTTTTTGTGATGAGCAAAGGATTTTCCAGATAAGCACTGTTCTTCTATAAAGGTTAGCCCTGGGCTTTTTGGAAAGCAATGCTGCTCTGGAAGTTTTAAAAGGTGTATTAATATTTATTTGAAATGTTGATTATTGGATAACATGAGCATGTTTATTTTCATAATTAAAAAATTCACCTGTTTCAAGTGGTTTGTTAGTGTTTTTAACTCCATTTCTTTGCTTCTCAACATCAATTCAAGCTGTTGTTTTTCTTCCATCTGCGTACAGTACTGCTCATCTTTCTTCCTTAACTGCTCTTGATTTTTCTCATGTAGGATATTAGCTCCCATTCTTTTTTCTTCCTCTTGTTTCAGACAAAATCTGGAATACATGAGTAAACATTTAAGATAGATTTGTGCAATAAATATATGAAAAGCAAGAAAATGTATGTGTAAAGTAGAACTAGCTTTGCTTACTTGCTCTAGCTCCAGTATCTACATTGAATTAGCAAGTTTGCATATATATGTGTGTGTTTGTGTACGTATATATGTGTGTATATGTACACACACCATACACATGCACACACACATAAAGAGAGAGAGAGCGCAACAGAATGTAAAATCAGAGATTGTACAATTTCGCCAAAGTAGTGAAGTGAAAATATGAGTTTTTTTAATCATAGTTATTGAAAAGGAAATTATGTTACAAAAATCTTGACACCTGGCTATGTTTAGCACCCATTTTACCTCTAAATTTTTTTGGGTACAGATGTCTTGATCTGCTTGTTATCATGCACTATTAGGTTTCCCTGAAAAAGGAAGAGTGTGCAGATATTCTGGGCTTATTTACATGAGCTTTTTTCTCAGACTATAAGAAGTCTAATAGGCTAGTCATATATATAAAATATATAACACTTGAAAAAACTTGATAGTCTGATTATGACAAAATAGTTTAAATCTAGTGAATCAAATATTTTAATCTGTCATTTAATTTCCAATTGATACATCTCTCAGTAAAAATTTGAATCTTTTTATTTCAGATAATATTGCATGGTTTAACAACTAAACAGAAATTAAGAGTTGCCTTGCAGTGAGATGGGCAGCAAACAAGTTTAATAAATAATAATAAACAATAAATAATTGATTCAATTTGCTCTAATGTTTCTTTAACTCAAAAAAGTATTGGAGAAATTATACCAAAATCAACTATTTATTTAAAAGTTCTTACTTCAGATTGGTGATTTCACTTTCATATTGTACTTTTTGATGATCCAATATAGATTTCATATCTTTCAAGTCTTCCAGATTTTTTTGCCATTCATTTCTCTGATTTTCAATTTTTTTTACTTTTTCAAGCAATTGAGTATAACGCCCCTTCTCATGCTCAATTAGTCGTTCATATCCATGAAATATGTTCTGAACTTTCAAGAGACTTACAGAATCTTTACAATCTAAACTAAGTTCTTCTATCAGCATTATAGCTTCCTTATAAATGGAAGAAAGTGACTCAATATCCTCTGTAGTTGAATCTGAAGATGGAGTTAAGTCATCCAGATCATTAGTAATAC
>JANHFK010003231.1:141505-165938 GCA_036250565.1 Sibynophis collaris | reverse complement strand
CAGCCCCCCCCCCTAAGCAGCAGGCTCTGTGGGACAACAGGGTTTCTCATTTTTCCCACGGCACAGCTTACACTTGCTACCTCTCCTTGTCTGCTTGCAAGCAGCAATCTTCTTTGCTTCTCTCAGGATGCTGGTGCGGGCACCATGCATCGGTTGTCGGGGGCTGAGCAGGGAAGCCGCTGTCACGCCACTCCCACTTGCTTCCCTGAGCACAGAGTCGAGGCCATGTGCTTGCTCGCCGGGCTTGCCACCGGCAAAGAGCCACGTGGCTGACAGCAGCTCCATGCCCCAATGCGCAGCATCGCCCAGCCGCCGGTGGGGATACAATAAGAGTGGTATTCCTACATCAGCAGAGAGTGGAATAGATTATCCTTCCAATACTGCATCCCTGATGGAGAAGATGAATTGGATAGATTTGTAATATACTCCAGAATAGCTAAGAATCATTTTTTTAAACTAGGAAATTAAGAAGCCCAATTATCGTTTCTGTTTATTGGACCAGCTTCTCCATCTCTTCAAATAGTGACTGGCAATGAATAACATTTATCAATTTCTCTTTATACGTTAGCAGCTGTGCTGCATTATTTATCTTAAGGGATCTTTTGTTCAGTACTGGCTTTCGTATTAATAACAGCTCTTTTTTTCCCTTCTCCTTAGGTTTGTGTGTGTGTGTGTGTCTGTTTCCTGCTGTGATGTGTGCCTTTGTTGTGAGAATACAATAGCATTTAATATGAACTTCTCTCCCCCTCACACTCTTTTAAGAATCAACATTGATTTAATAAGGTTGGGTCTAAAGCACTGAACCACTAAACTGAGTATCTGACTGCATAAAACCAATTCTCAAAAACATGATGTTTGATGCTGCTATAAACCAAATAAAACTAAGATTGAAGACAGTAGAGATTATATTGGAAAAAGTAACAGATAACTACAGTTCACTTTGAATGAACTGGTGTAATAATTAACATTTTAATCTCTGTATGGATACAGAGGCAATTTTCAATCACACTGCAACCATAATTTAGTACAAGAATAATTTAGGCATCGCACCTCGGATATTGTTAAATTGCCACTTCCAATAGCCTCAGTCGGCCATTCTCGCTGGCCTCCCTCCCTGCCTGGCTGCAGTGTTAGAAAATGTAAGGCTATTAACATCTGAAGGAACCAAATCAAGCAACTATATCAGCTGTGTTAAATAGATTGAACGGCATTTCTTATTGACTAGCTGAGATTTTGAATAGGCACATTGGAACCCTGTAGTATAAAAAAGGTTAGATGATACTTTATAAAAGTTGTATCATAGTTCATCACACTGATTTAACACAAAGAGGTGTTAGATGATTATTCCGCATGTGGACTATTGTGTGCTCTATTTGGGGCTGCCTGAAGACCATTCAGAAATGTCAGCTGATCCAGAATTGAGGGGCACAAGAAGTAATGGGCCTGCTGTGGTATGTCTGCAAAATATTTCTGCTTTATAAACTGCCCAATTACCAGTAGGTTTCCAGGTACAATTCAAAGTGCTGGTTAGAGGCCTTGACATAGAGCCTTATTATCTGAAGAACGGCCTATCTTCAGTAGTTTCTTCCCTAGGTTCTGAGAAAGTGGTCGTGCTGAGTCTCATCAATTAAACAGTTTCATCTGATGGGACTCAGAAAGCAGAGTTTTTCAGTTGTGACACCTCTCCTTTAAAACTATTTCCTTAAGATTTCAATAGCCCCAACTCTGTTCTCTTTTAAATAAATCTTGGAAGACCTGTTTCTTCCCTTAGTCTTTTGGTGTGGACTGTCTTTATGAGACTTTCTTATGTCTGTTCACTAGGATGGCCATCTTTTCTGGTTGTTTTGTCTCTTTGATTTTCAATTTATATTTTGCCCAGAATTATTGAGAAATTGGGTGACTTTAGAAATGTGAAAAACTCTCACACGCATATTCTTCCACTCTTCTTCATTTCAGTTTGGTTTTCTTTAGATGTTCTCATTGTAACGACCTAGATGCAATTTCAAAACGTGTCAGTCAGCTCAGTGATAGGAAAGATAGCTGGATTCAACTAATTCAGAATTGTTTTATCTCCCAATTGACTAGAATGGTCAATTCTACACAAGGTTCCACTGTTTTCTATGGACTTCAAAAGTAATTCTTCATAGTCTTTGGTTATGATCAGTTTGAAAAGAATCCTAAAGATGACCAATTTAAGCTATCTCAGTGCATGTCTCTGATAATTTTTCTGTATTACAGATATTTTGTCTGGATTCCTCTCTGTCAGGATGGGGAAATGTAAAATTCAGAGTGTTGTACAGAAAAAAACATAATCACATTTATACTGCATAGCATATTTGGGTATTTTATATTACACTGCATATTTTTGTATTACTAACATGACTTTTAAGACCTTGATAGCTTCCTATTTACAATATATTCCTGTATGCTAAGGATGTCCAAGAGTTTATTACCCAGTAATAAATGTTTGTTAGTAACCTGAAAAATATTGCAATTTGGACTTTGAAATCATAAGATTAAAAAGACATTGATATTTTCTTTCCTTTTAATTAGCATTCTGGTGTCTCATATTTGAACAAATGTAACTTTAAATTTATTATTTCTTTTAAAAAACCCACCTAACATGCTTTTTATCCTGCCAGTAGCCAAGAGGCTAGTGGGAGCAATTTGTGGTTTGTTCAAGCTAGGCATCATCACCCCTGTTGTTCAGATTGAAATCTTGCTAGCTTAGGGGCCAGCGGGGGATGGGGGGCAGGGAAGGAAGTTTTTCTCTGTTGGAAGCTTGCTTGCTTACTTACACTTTTTCATGATTGGGGCCGCCTTCCCCCTCCCTTTCCCTTCTAAGAGGAGGTGAGTTTGATGAGGTGCCTTTCTATTTCTGAGGCAGAAGGCAGGCCTTGACCAGCTGGTATCTTGAACTGACACAGGTGCAAAGACTGCAGGGGGTGGGATCCAAGAATAATTGCATGTTTCTCAAAGCATCGGGCCTTGCCCAAAAGGGGGCTTGCGGAAATGGTTCTTTATGGAAAATTAATGACAAGGCTTAAAGCCTGTCAGGATCACTGTGGTCATCAGAGAAGGAGTAATGCCTTACAGGGACAGCTCCCTCCTGTCTTCTCCACAGGATATTAGCTGACCCAACACAGCCTTGTATCATCTGGAGACTTCACAAGGCCTGTGCTGGTTTTAGTGTTCTTTGAAAATCTTTTTTCCATCTAACTCTTGCTAACCAAAGACTCACAGGCTTTGTATTTAGAGTGTGAGCCTCACGGTTTCTCTTCTAAGGAACATAAATCAAGATACAGAGTGACTGTTATTTCTGTTGTGACAAGGAGAAATTCCGTGAAAGTATACTTAAGCTTGGAGAAAACAGTAACATTATGCTTATTATTTGTTCACTGGTTGTTTAGGAGATGACAAATCCTATGATTTGACTGAATTTTCTATTATATATAATATGGTTTAACTAAACATGTGTGAAAGACTAATCTATGTAAATGGATAGTTACAAGGTTTTAAACCTCCTACTTGCCTGCGCTAATCTTAACATTTGCAGTCCTTTAGCCAGCAGCTCAGACATCATTACATTTTATTGTCTCCTGATTCGATCCATTTGAAAGAATTGCAAGCAGCTTGTATTTCTCAGTGATATAGTTGCATAGATGATCTATGGTATGTGTGAGAAAATCAACAATACTGTTCTTTGGTACATTTGGAAGTCTTTGCAAATGTACTAACACATGTTTGTACAATAGTTTGCTAACACATGTCTATATTAAGTCATTGCTGTATCATTTTCCTTGTGTATAGAAGATAAGCTCTGGAGGACAACTTTGGGAAGAAAAAAGGAAATGAGTGAATTACACCCTATTGTAAACTTTTACGCTGCCTTGGATTTAAATGGCTGATACAAGGTCATTGAATTACATGTCATGTTTTGTATGTATAGACTCAATCATAAATTAATTCCTTAGAGGTATAGAAACTTACAGATTTTATCAGTGCCATGGTCATGTTTCAATTTTGACTTGTAGTCTGCATTAATCTGTAAAGAAAGTATAGAAATTTTATTACATATTTCTTTCTCAGTTTATATTTATTGATTCATTTGAAACATTTATAACATTGCTGTCTAGTATGAATACCCAAAGTAGTTAACAAAATAGAGTTGAGAATTTCTTCAGAACTGGTCAAGTAGTGCTTGTGTAATATTTGTGAATCACTTGATTTGCAAGTGATTGTTCTTATAGTTGCTAGGCAACTAGCAACCTGTGCTTTCAACTGCCGTCCTTTTTTGCAATTTGAGTATTTTTGTACAATAAATTTGTACCTGGATTTCTAGATTCTACATACCAGAACTGAATAGCCATTGTATTCTTATTCTATGGAAGAATTCATTTGTGTAATGTTTGCTGAAGATACTTTCTTCCTCTTTTGTCTTATGGCTTCTTTGATTTCCTTTTCTATTATCTCTGACTGTGGCAGCTTGCTTTAATCAGATACTCTTTTCTTCTTGGCAGTGGTTGCAATTGGGTTTGACTGTCCAGTGATGGCTTCCTTCTCCTTTTGTTTCTACAGACATGCCTTGAGCTGGAACGCTACCTTCAGACAGAACCCAAGAAGAACTCAGAAAGCTTCGTGGAGGACCTGGACTGTTTTCTTCATGCTTCAGAAGACAGCATTCAGCCATTGGACCCACTCTTATTACCTGTAGATATGAGTACCTGTGACAAAAATGGCAACATGGACATTATTCTCTCAAGGGACAAACTATTGTCTGAGACTTGTCTCAGCCTGCAACCTACCAGCTCCTCTAAAGAGGGCTATGCTGCTGTTAACCAGGCCCAACTCAACGCAGTGACCTCACTAACACCTCCTTCCTCTCCTGAACTCAGTCGCCATCTTGGAAAAACCTCACAAACTATCTCTGCAGTTGATGGCACAGTTACACTGAAATTAGTGACAAAGAAATCCACCCTCAGCTCAGTAAAGGTTGGTGTAATAGCACCAACTAACACAACGAAGTGTGCACTCAGTGACAGTGAACAAGGAGGGTCAGGGGCTGACACATCCCCAGAAAACAAGAAGAGGGTTCATCGTTGTCAGTTTAATGGGTGCCGCAAAGTATATACAAAGAGCTCACACTTAAAAGCGCACCAGAGGACTCACACAGGTACTTGTGTTAGATGCTTGGCTGTCTTTAACCAAACTTATGCCTTTTATTTATTACTTGTCTTGTTCAGAAATGAAGCTTTAGAGGATAAGACTTGGTATAAAAAGTTGGGTTGGAACATTGTGTTCCATATTATGTCAAGAAGTTTGAGAATTCGCTATCGCAGAATGAAAATGCTAATCGTATGGTTCTATAATTCCTATATTAGTAACATTTTCTCAGAAATTTGCAAATTACTGAGAATATAAATAATCACACAGCATATTTTGTTTTATTTTTCTATTTTACTTTTGTTTACTTTTTATTTCTTTTCTTTTTTTTAGGCTTACGAGCTGCTTAAAGTAGCCCCATAGTGAGATAGGCTGCAAATAAATTTACTACTACTACTACTACTACTAATACTACTACTACTAATAATAATAATATAGTAATAATACTTGACATGGAAAGTTTTCATTAGAAGGATTGTGTTTGGCTATTTGAGGAAGTTAAATTACATTCCTTGGAAATAGAAGGCACCTCTAGTATAATTCTCTCCTTTTATACAGATTAAGATTAAAGCTCCTAGAGATCCTATCAATGATGGTCTTTATGTCACAGCTGCTTTATAATTCTATTGGTTATTTTGTGGAATGCAATTATGTTTAGAAATGAAGACCAGATTTTTATTAGTTTTGTTGATTGCTATCCAGCCAGCCTGTTCAAAGAATTATGATTCACTGTAGATCAAGCCACATTCATGAGAGCCTGCTTCTGGCCTTCAGATGGGTCATAATTTTAGCACATAAATATTTCAGTTCTCCCTACTTGTGAGACAAAAAAATCCCTCACCTATATTTACCTAGGTAAACTATTACTGTTAATTTTACATTATTATTATTGATTTTACTGATTATTACTGATCATGATTTAGGACCTGGTCAGCCTATTTTTTTTCCTGCCAGCTAATCCCCTCAATTGATTATCATCTTGTGGGACCGAGGAAGCACACCTACTCCATTGCAGCTCTTGCCCTCTGGAACAGTTCCCAGATGCTTATACTCCCGGGGTTCTGGAAGGCCCTTTTAAATCCTGGCTCTGTTCCGAGTCCTAGGGTTAATGTGTTTGTGGGGGCCCTGTCCCATTTTATTGTTATTGTTACGGCTGCTTTTATTCTAGGCTGTCAGCTTCATTTTATTCCACTGACAGCCTACCTGAGAGGGTGGCCATAACAAATCTAAATAAATAAATCTAATGAATATGTGTGAAACTTCAATCCGTTTTATTTAGAGACAGCTTGTAGGATAAATCACTGTTCTTGCTATTCTCATATGTCACATAGAAATATTGCTTCGATTAAAGTTACCTCAGCTGAACAGATTTTTGAAACTAGGTATTCTAGTCAAAACTGAGCGTTCTTTCCACTGTATTCCCTTTACATTATATATTTATCACATTTGAACCAATTTCTGATGTCCACATAAACATGTAAGATCCTCAAGAAATCCTTAGTAAGCACAAAAGGGCTGCCTGTTTGAAATATCTTCCTATATAGACATATCTAGAAATTCAGAATCTTTCTATATGCTTAACAGAGTGATAGTTGTGTATTTTGATAGAACAAAGTTTGATTAATTGTAGTTAACACCAGTGAACCAAAGTTAATTAATCATTCCCTCATTTACAACCTGAATAATAACCTGGTCAAAAAAACCTATATTCTATGCTCTTACCTTGATTGGATATATAGAGTGATGCTGTGGCATACTTCTCTCTGAAAAAGTATAGTCTTGTAATTAGCTAATACCTATACTAAAACTATAGTTATGAGCTATATACTGGGTGAAACATTAAATCACAGTGCAACAGTTTTAGAATAGAGGTATCTTAAATGGCAAAAAATATATTCAAAATCCAAGAGCATGACTCCTGAGGGAATGAAATTTGGAGAAGTTATGGCTTCTTCAGTGCTACTGGATACTGCTGGGCTGCTACTACAGTTATGTGATCTTCGTTTTCAGCATTCTGTGACAGATTCCTAGGCAATCTTGCAATATCTTCTTCCCTTCTCCACCCAGTACAGACACTTACCTGCCTACTGGTAGAGAAGGGAAGGAGGAACAAGGGAGGAAGGAACTCCATGCATATTTTCTGGCAGTGGTTATTCTGTTTCCCTCTTTAGGTATGAAATATCTCCAAAACAATGGCTTAATGGCACATGGGCCATCTAGTCTCTTCTCTTTTTTTCAGCTTCTCACTCAGATGATATGGCTTCCTGAATGCTATCCTATTTTTTACTTCCATTAAAACTGCTGAGTCAGTTTCCCAGTTTTGTCATCATATTTCTTTACTCAAAAATTATGAATTGGCAGGGTGTGCTTCGGAAACTGTTGCAGAAGAATTCATTATTGAAATAGATGGAACTAAAAATGGTTACAGGGGTCATAGCCTATTTAAGAGAAGATTGTTTGGGACCGAGGTTGGTAAACTTTAGGGTTATGAACTTTTGATAACTGTTGATTGGCCTTCTCTTTATTTTTCTTACCTCTCCAGTTGTCTCTTCTCTACTTGGTTTTATTTTCTCATCTTTCCTTTTCTACTCTTTTCCCATTTCAGTGAATATACTTCTTTGTGGCCAACCTTTTTTGCACAAAGGCATACACACATGCACATACATCACATGGACACATTTTTGGGGTGGTGAAGCAGTTTTTGTGATTCCCCTCCCATCTACTATTCCTTTGAGAAGAAGGGTATCTTCTTAAATTCAAAATTATCTTTGTTGCAGGTAAGTGTATGAATGAATGTGTTTTGCAATACTTAAACCCAACCTCCAAAGACTCTTGGCAGCATACGATATCAAATAGAAACAAAACCAAATAGTAATAACAAATAACTAAATCAGAACAATATCAAAATCAAAAATATGACTTGTCAGTTTAGACATCAAATTATACTGTACATTGCAAAAGTTGAAGTCATGGTTTCTGATTTTTGTTTGGCTAAACTCTTGCAAAGTATTTTAGTATTTCAAATATTAAAAGATAACTGGAAGGATTACTGAATATATATAGTATAACATAGGAATCACCAATTAGGCCTACTAAACCCTAAAATTGTAAACAAAATGTTTAATTTGCCCAAATTTCACAAATGTTTAAGGTTTCTTATTTATTCTATAATTATCCTGTTTGTCTTTTTAAAAATGGTTACTTATATCAGGAAGGTATTAATAAGTTAAATAGGTTTTCTACATTCATTCAATCATAATGGATTTGAAGGGATGGTTCATCTCCAACCAATACTTTCATGTGATGCAGTTCTGAAATTGTGGTATCTTTGGCCTGAATTGCTCTATGAATGGATTGAACTATGAGGAGTCTTAAAATGTTTGGATTTGGTGTCAGTATTTATTGGCTCTCTAATTCAAACCTACTTCAGATCAAACCTAGACTACCAATGATCAATTGACAATAGAATGCTGGGCATAAATACCTACTTTGTTTTTTGCTAGGAGCTTATGACCAACATCTGGAACCAGAGATACTTTTAAAAGGAGACACACAGAATCTTTTCACATAAAATTATGCTACCCATTAGAATATACTTGGTATCTCCAAATGAGCTATTATTATTTTTCTGCAGTTAAACCTGATCACTGTTGGAGACAAGATACTGAGTTGGGTGGATTCAGATTCTTACCCCAAACAGCTGCGCTTATGTTTACATAGCCTGCTTCTTTCAGATCATGCTGCCTTATCTCTCTAAACAATAATGTCACTTTATTTATGCAAGCAGACATTTGAACTGGCTCCAAAACCCCAAAAGGAAAAATATTAAAGGGGTGGGATTTGGAAGTTTTGGTGTGTGTTGTAAGAGTCCCAAGGCCAAGATTATAGGCATGAAGCAGTCATTTTGTTGAATCCTTTGTCTTTGAACACAGGCCTGGTTTCTTGGAACTGTCCCTGTAAGACACCATCAATTGTGAACAAGCTTCAGAGTGCCAATGGCTACCAGCCATTTGGCTCTCTTGACTGCTGAGCTGAAGGTCTAAAAAGTTTCTGATATTTAATTTTTCCTATTAGCTGCTTGTAGAACTAGATGCAGTAATTCAAATGTGGGGTGATAAGGTAGCGATTAGATTTGACAAAAGCATGGGTTGACCAATAGTAATACCAGGACTAGTCCTGTTTTGCCAACACTTGTGTTTTCATGCACGATAGCCTGTGGGAAAAGTGCTGGAAAAAGTCTGTGGAAAAATCCCAAGGAAAAAGCCACAGAACTTCATAGGCAAAATTGAAAGAAGACACCATGATTTCGGAATCTGTGGGATGGCATAAAGTAAAAAGATGTATAGACTATTTGGGAGACAGAGACATGCATGCTGAAGAGTACATGTTTTGCATGTAGAAAGTGGCAGCCTTAACCCAGAACACATCTCCATTTATGGTTGAGGAAGACTCCTCTTTGGAACTCATTTAGGGCACTTCTTTGTAGATTTATTCCGGTAACTTCCTAAGATTAATAGCAATAGCACTTAGACTTATATATCACTTTACGGTGCTTTACAGCCTTCTCTAAGTGGTTTACAGAGTCAGCATATTGCCCACAACAATTTGGGTCCTCATTTTATCCACCTCGGAAGGATGGAAGGCTGAGTCCACCTTGAGCCTGGTGTGGTTTGAACTGCCAAATTGCAGGCAGCCTGCAGTACTGCACTCTAATCACTGCACTACCATGGGTAATGTGATTTTTGTCATATAAAAAACTGAAATTTGTCTGGTAGACTGAACCCCTTGGTACAGGAAGGAATTTAACTCAGAAATAACAAGAAGCTAGTTTTCTTCCTCATAAGATGAAAGATTTTTAAAGAACTGGTGCTAATTGATGTTGCACCAAAGTCCTACTGCTAAAAACAAATCTGTAAAAAGATTCAGATTTTGGCCTAAAGTAAAATGGAGAAGTCACTTGGTATGTGGAAAGATATGTGTGAAAGAGAGCACTATGAAAAGGTGAGATGTGCAGTTGGGAGAAAGATTATCTATTTCATAGGTTATGTGAAGGATCTGTTATAAAATATATACTTAATGATGTGAGAAAATAAACTCAGCCTTAACACATTTGCATGGAAAATATTTCTGAAGGGATGACACTTTCACTTCTGGAAAGGGAAACGGGATTTTTTTTTCCAGACCTATCTCAGCAAATGCCAGTGAGTTAAGTGACAGAAGGAGAATTAATTTAGATTGAACAACGGGAGGAGGAAGTGTATAAATTTGTCATTATCCAAGATTGGAAGCAGATGCTTTAAAGGAAAAAAATTATATTAGAAATTAAATCTGACTTTTCTTTTGGAAGTATTAGTCTGACTCCAATCTTAATGTAATCATTAAGCAAAAACTTGTAGGGAGCAAATGTTTTTATTGCAGAATTTAATAGAAAAGAAATCCAGATTAGAGCATAGGCTTCTCTTATTCAGAATCAGCAAGTTGTAGTAGGAAATTGAAGAGACTGATATAACAACTAAGAGAAATTTCCTGATAGTACAATTGATCACGGGAAAGGGTTGCCTCCAGATGATGTTGGTGCTCCAACACTAGAGGTTTTTAAGAAGAGATTGGACAACCATTTGTCTGAAATACCGTAATACAGGGTTTCCTGCCTAAGGGACAGGGGGTTATTCTATTAATATGTAGAAGTAGTGGGCTCTCCCTTTGACCATCTGGAAGGAGTGCTGGTCATTTCAGAGGGAAAATGGAAGACAGCAAAGAAAGCAGTGAGGAGTCTCATGCAACTATGGGAAATCCTACAGAATTTGGGTGATACCAGTAAATATGCGGATATTCACAAAATGATAGGCTTAGGATCTCTAACAGGATAATGTTCTAAAGCTCTTCAACTGACGATGGAAATGGAAGGAAATTGCATTAAGTGATAACATGTGGAGCTATTCCACAGATTTAACTTGGCTTTTTACTATCTAAATAAAAAGCATGTTTCTGAAGCACATTTTCTAATGTTAAGAGTAGTTCTCTTTCAGTTTTATTCACACAAAATAAAATGCCATGTTGCCTCATGAAAGAAGAAGGTATATTTTATTTCTTCTCAACTCTATTTCCTAAGAGCATTAATGAGGTGAGAAAAATCTAATTTGACTACAGTAGTATCAAAGTAAGGGTTCCAGTGTATCTGATCTAGTGCTGAATTCTTCCCTGAAACCCATATTTTCCATTAAAGCTATAAACATGATTTTGAATTCTAAACAAACCAAGCATTGATACAAGGTCTTTGCACTTTAAAGTGTAGCTAGGTGATGATGAGGTACAATTGTTTTGATTGTACATTAAAAAAACAAAGAATTTTGTGCTAGTACACAATGTATGTTTCAATGCCAAGACCATGTTATCTGTCCCCTTAACATGTGGGAATGTTATGCATTGGTTTCAGTCATACTGTACCACTGCTGAAGTAAACAGAGTTAAACAGCATGGAACATGATCTTATTAGGCAAATAAATAAGAATTTTGGATCTGATTTAAAGGATTCATGTGACTGTAATCAGTCCATGGCAAGTGGCAGTCTGTTAAGAATATATAGCATTACCATCAAGGGTGAATCATCTAATACATGCGCGTCCGACACTTTGGCTTGCCTAGGCTGCATTGAGTGAAGAGGAATTGTCTTGGACCACTAATAAAATATATAATACAATGTATATAAATCACATAATAATGTTAGAAGATGATGATCTTATGGTACCACATGGACATGCCCAATTTAATGCATGGATACGATGTGTATGAATATCACCTTCTATTATAAGAACATACTGTAGAGCCAGGTTTTCCATGCTGCTAATGCTTTTAATTTAGCAGGAGTTAGGCTTTTGTTTTTGTTTTGGTTATCCAGAGAAATAGTAATATGGCTTTCGTTTCATTTGCAAGAATGGATAATAACATATTTTTTTAGATGCAAATTCACAAAATGTTGATGTTTTATTTTATGCCTAGCAGTTAGAATGAAATGCAACCATTTTCCTGTAATCCAAGAAAATCTTACTGAATTCAAATTGTGGTATCCTCATATTCCTCAGTGGATTTTGCAGTTGTTATCATGTCATACATATGGAGTTCTTAATGCTGGAAGCTAAATACTCTACAGATTTTTAAAAGTTCCCTGATCTCTCCTGGGATAAAAAAATAGAGTCATTGAGTCAAAAGGGGGACAAGTAAAGGTTTGAATGCTGGTGGGGGAGGAATGTGGAGAGAGAGAGTGTGGCAGGCAGACTTGTGTATCCTGTTGCTAGGAAACATCAGCATTAAATACAGTGTGCTAATTGGCTAGCTTGTCAGTGCCTGGGTACCAGCCCGGGCCTGCTACACAGCTGTTTCTGCCGCCTGGTTGCTTAGCAACTACATCCTCTACCCCCTCTTTCCCTCCCTCCCTTTGCTTCTGGCACCTAATTGTCTACTTTTGCTGCTGGTGTTGCTGCTGGGTACCAGTCTGGGCCTGCCGCTCTGCTGTTCTCCCTAGGGGTCGGAGATGGAAGTGGGGGGTGGTAGAGGATATGTCAGCAATTAATGGAGCAGAAGTGCACATTCTACAGAAGGCTGGCACCTGTGTCCCCTAATCTCTCTCCACCCTCAAAAATCCTTCTGTTCTGAGCATACATCAGGTGCCTCCAGCTTCAGTTTTTGCTAAGCCCATAAGGATTTTTTTTTTTAAAAATATTGGGATTGAGAAACCTTTGTTCCTTTAAATGAGGGACTTGCAGGGACAATTGAAGGATAATATCCCTTTTCTCAGGACACTTTTTGTCACTTCTCTTCATGTTGTTATTGCTTTCTGCATGCCTGCTTGGCAGGGATAGGGGAGAAAATAATGTTTTAAAACACAGCTCTGAGAAACTATTGGAAGTACAACTAATTGGACTATTAAGACAGGCTGAAAAAGAAAAACAAGGTGCAAGCGCAGATGAAAAGCAAACCAAGGTCATCTTGACAATGCTTTTCCTCAGAATATATATTCCTGCATTGTTCCTTATATTGTTCCTTATAATAGTTGTGAGACATGACTATTGGATTAACAGCAGTTAAAGCCATTGCAACCAGCCGTTCTACCAGTACTGTTGAAATGATGTTCTGATTAGGTAGCAAAGGAGGATATTGTTATTGTAACTTATCAGATTTTTTTTAAAGTAATTTGTCAGTCATCCCAAATGGAAAGAGGTATATCTTTTGATGTGAACAACTAAATGTGCACTCAAAACTCCAGTGACACTGCATTTGAGGTAGCATAATGTGATAGAAAAAAATCTGTCTGACTTTTAATTGCTTGTTTACAACATGCAAATTAGAGCTTGAGGCTGGGTGAAGATTGACATATGTATTGAAGTCAGTCATCTCCTTGTGTGGATTCTGCTTGCCTACTCCTCAAAAGCTTTCAAAAGACAAAAGAAACTGCCTTAAATTTATTTTATCATTTGAGTGTCAGATTCTGAATTAGTTTCTTATTTATGTGCCTATGACAATGATTGCATTTTTGTGTGTGTGTGGCTTGGAACAAAAATATAAAAGACTATATAAAATAAAGAAAATGAATTCTTTTTTGTATCAATAAAGAACAATTCTTTTTTTTAAAATAGTACACTGTTTCAAGCAATAATGCTAAAATTCTCTTGCAGTTAGAAAATAAGAGTTGTGCAATAACTCATTACTTTGCATCTGTTATTTTATTAAGACATCCCAGGATTTTTAAAAATTGAAATGAATTGAAGGCACATCTAGAATTGAAAGGATCTTAAAAGAAAACTGAAATAGATTTTTTAAAAAAATTAATTTCTGTATAATTGGTTCAATAATCATATTTTCCCATGCCCAGGCTCTGTTTTTGATGTGGGTTGTATTCATCAGTTGTGCCTTTCCTCTCTCTCTCTCTGCCTACATCCATGTGACTGTTTCTTTGTAGGAATCAATAGCTGTGTAGAGTATGAGTTGGACTTATATAGAGGTAATCCTCGATTTACAATCATTTGTTTAGTATCCATTAGAAGTTACAATGAAAAAAGTAACTTATGACCACTTTTCACACTTTTCGAGGACTCTTGCAGCATTCCCGTGGTCACGTGATCAATTTTTGTGGCCTTCTGACAAGTCAATGGGGGGAAGTAAGAGTCACTGAACAACCATGTTACTAGTTTAACAACTGCAATGATTCATTTAACAACTGTGGCAAGAAAGGTCATAAAATGGGGCAAAACTCACTTAACAACTGTCAGCCAAAATATTGGACTCACCAGTATTGTGTAGGATGGAATTAATGGTGGATGTCCCTTACAAAAATCCTTGAGGTGTCAATGTCACAAGTACTCCTTCAAATGAAAGTATTCATAAATTATAAGCAATATTGTTTATGCAAATTGATTTTGAAGGTGGCTTGTCTTTTTCAAGCTTACTAATTTTATAGTATGAGCTAGTAAACTTTGCAACAACCTGGTATAGTCTTAGAAAAATAGATGTGCAAAGAAACAAGGTAAATAAAGAGAAAATGTTCCATTCCATTTCCACAAGAGATCCTTGCGACATTCAAACTTAAGTTTTGCCTGAAAGCAACCACCACTTTCAGAATGTACTGCTTTCAATGGTAGCAGGCTTTTCTTTTCTTCTCTTCTCTTTTCTTTCTTTTCCTCTTTTCTTGGTTTCCTCTTTCCTTTTCTTGGTTTTCTTGTTTGTGTTTTATCACTACCGTTAGCTTCCCAGAGTAAGGTGCTACAAGATGAGTGACCCTATAAATATATATGGCTAACTAACTTAAAAAATAATAATAATAATAAATCCCATGACTATATAAAAGTAATTTATTAAAGCAATTTTACGAACTATTTTTGATTTGTTCCTTGTTGCTTAAATGCTTAAGGCTTTGGCTTCTTCCCTATCAAACATGGCCTAAAAATCCATAATGTGATATGTCTGTCTGTCTATCATCATCTACCTACCTACCTAGTATCATCTGTCACCTATCACTTTTATATAGCCATCCAGCCATTGTGATTCTGGTCCATATATATAATAAAACAGAATACAGGACACAACTTAAATTAAAACAAAAACAAAATAAAGCAACAAAATGGTGGCAAAGCATATAGAGAGTGCATCAGTTAACCATCATACAACTATCTAATGGGCTCTGCTTTAACACAGGATCCCCAAGTTCACTATTAAAACCATGCTTTGAGGGCCTTCTGAAAAGCCAACAGGGTTGGGCCCATCTTACCTCATAAGGAGTGATGTTCTGCAGGGTGGGGCTAGAGCAGAAAAGACTTCCTTTCCACCTGGTGAAACTCTAGCTGATGGGATCTAGAGCATGCCTCTCCTTCCGAATTTGATGGGATCAGGTGTAGCTGGAGAGCTGGTGGTCCCTCAAATAACCTGGTCCTGTACCAGGTAGGACTTTAAAAGTCATAATCTTGAAGTGGACCTGGAAGCACACTGGCAACCAGTGCAGTTTGCAAAGTAGAGGTGTGATGTGTGCAGCTTTTGAAGCATACATAACAGCCCATGCTGCTGCATTTTGGATTAGCTGAGGCTTCTGGATACTTTTCAAGGGCAGTCCAATGTACATGGCACATTAAGAAGTCCATCCAGGAAGCGACTAGACATGAGTGACAGAATAGAATGGGCACAACTGGCACACAACATGAAGCTGTGCAAAGGTCCTTATGGCTACAACTGTCACCTGCTCTTCAAGCAGGAATCATTACTCCACAAGAACCCCCCCTTCACCCCAGATTGTGCACTGAGTCTGTTTGAGGCAGGGTGACCCCATCCAGCACCAGATGCTGAAGCCCCAGATTCAGAAGGCTCTACAGCCCAAAGACACTCAGTCTTTCCATGTTTAATTGAAGCTAGATGTTTTAAATATTTTTTACTTATTTATTAAATGTTTGTGCTATCCATCCCATCCAGACCCCCACAGCCTCCAATCACTGAAAAAGGACATCAGCAGTATCAGTTAGCTTATCAGGAGGAGAGATACAAGTGGGTATCATCAGCATACTGATGATACCTCACCCCATGGCGATGAATGATGTCACCAAGTGACTTCATGTAGTAGATATTAAACAGGAGTGGAGGTATTTGTTCTGATGAAGGGAGGAAATGTATTATTTCTAAATCAACACTCTATAAGGATAGAGATATACCTAATAGGAATAATGCACTGTGTAGAATATCAATCCTTCTTAGTATTCCCCATATTTAGTCTTATATCTGGATTCCTTTCTCCTCTTTCCTTTTCCTTGGAATGACTTGCACCCATTATAGTAGTTCTTCCAAACTGATGCCCTCTAGTTACATCGAATTACAATTTCATAACACCCAGTTGGCATAGCCACGAGGCTAGAGAGTTGGTAGGAATGGAATCATTTAAACACATCAAAGAAAGATAATGCATTATTTATTAGATTTCTTTTATCCTGCCTTTATTTCATAAGTAACTCAAGGCAATGAACATAATATTCCCTCCTCCCCCTATTTCCTGACAGCAACAATCCAATGAGATGAGTTGGCCCAAAGTCACCTAGCTGGCTTTCATGCCTAAAGTGGGACTGGAACTCATCACTGGTAGCACTTTAATCACTACACCAAATTGTCTCTCAGTAGTGCTCTAAATACTCATTTCCCCTTTTCTTTTGAGATATTCTATCTCTTCATTTTGTTTTGTTGTTATGACGGCCCTGATAGGGGTAAATTAGCCTTTGCTGAAATCTGTGGGTCAAGGATGGCTTTAAATGCCTTTTAAAGGACACATTTTCCTTTGTCTTTTCATTTTTGTCTCTCTACAATATCCTGTAAGCAAGCCGACAGAGCCCGAAAAACAGAGACATTTTCTGACATTTGGCAGCTAGCAGCTCATGTTAATAAAGAAAAGGACTGAACAGGAAACTAGTCTCTATGCTTGGCAAAGTCATTTTGCCCCTGGAGCTCAGATAGATGTTAAAGGTATACCAGAAACTGAGAAAAGAAAATGTGTTTATGGTTGGTTACCATGCAGCATATCAAATCATATAAATTATTTTGGGTTAGCAAAATTGAAATGCTTCTAATTAGTTCATTTACGTTATTGAGTTTATTGGCTAGATTTTAACTTGAATTGGGCATCAAGGGAATGTATTACTACCATGACAACCAGAATGCAAAATTTCCCCATCCCTTACCTACAGTGTTAAAAAAACTCAAGTTGCTGTAGGGAACAAAGAATTTTCTCTCATAGAAGATCTATAGCTGCAGGGCTGTGAGGTGGGGAGGGCATTTCTCACCATAATCAATGGTTGCTGGGGACTGTAGTTGAGTAACAGCTAGAGGGGGGATGGTTCCTTCACTTTTGGACTAGAATTAGGAAGAACATTTTCATAAAAAAATCAATTTACAGTTAACTTATTTGTGTCTCAGGAAACAGGTCTGGCCTAGTTACATTCAAATCAAATGTGGGGTATGTGTGAAGATGCAATTCAAAGAGACAAAATAGTGCAGGAGCAATGCTGACTTCTTTCCAACATACCCTTACCCAACAATGTATCTGCTTAGATAATAACCACGTGCTGTGTTTAGTGTAGCACTGAGAACTATATCATCTGCTTTTTGAGTGTTGCTTTTTATGTCTATCAATATGAGCACACATAAATTTAATAATTTATGTAGATGACTAGCTTAGTCCTGTCCTAGCATCCATCCTGCTAAGGGCAGTCTCTTCTCCTATGAGTTTAAGCTGAATTTTATATAACAATTGATTTCTACATTTGTTTCCTACTGAAAAACGTGTACATTATAAATAACTTTATACACTAGAGCTACCCTGTCATATACAGTTTTACATAGCTATCCAAGGAAGGGGGGAGGGAGGGAGAGAGAGAGAGAGATAGAGAACAAGTTGAAGCATGTGTTGCTTATGTTTTCTTTGAGAGTGTTTATGGCATTAAGGATCCTTTGTGTATCAGTCAAAACTGTAACAACAAGCTGCATTCTTCAAATGGACATTCTTTATATTATTTTGTCTTGGGGAAGGACATGTAGTGCAATCGTATTTTCACTGTCAAGTTTTTCCTTAAAAGTCTTTCTATATGTCTTTGTGTAACAGTCCTTCACCAGAACTATTCAGTGGTAACACTAGGTCCTGCTAAATCTTCTCATCACTCTAAAGCTAATGGACTGAATTATTTTCAACATTCAAGAAACAGCCAAATTTGCCAGTGCTTTTCTCTCAGTCTTCCATTCTGTTGAACCGAGCAGATCACCTGATAGTGCATCTTCCATCTTGTGTGTCTGAAAGCCTTCTGCTTCCATTGCAAGCTCTGCGACACCCAATGGTCAGATCCTGGGGGAGCGGACACCAATACAATGTTGATTTCTACACAACCTCCCTTGAGTGTTTCCTTCCTTTATATCAGAGACTAGATGGATAACTGTGCTTTGCTACTAAACTATGTGATGAGGCTTGATAAATTGACATTTACAGCTTGAAACATAATGAGTAGTTACGATCGGCTCTCCTCTCCCCTTCTGTCCCTCCGCCTTGCCCCACAGAATCCTCCCCTATCCTAGCCCCTTCTCTCCCTCAACTTTGCCCCACAGAAGCCTGTCTATGCTATCCGGTTCTCTCCAGAGTTATTTTCAAGTTGGGAGGGGGAGTAGAACGTCTAACTAATTAGCATCAGAACATGTTATAATAATATAGGAAATATTAATGCTCTGATGGTCATTTCAAAAAATCCTTTCTTAGTGAGCACCAGCCAAGAGGAATATACATGGCAAATTTCAAGTTTGTAGGCTTTACGGTTCTAGAGATTTGTGATTATGGCGTGAGTGGTTTTCGCGTTTATATATATAGATTCATCCGTTCTACCAATTTTGATACTGTTGCTTCTGCTTCTCTTGCGAACCTCTCAAATCTAACTTTTGAGGCCTGTTCCCAGAGAGGCACTTAGTGGTCTCTGTCTCAAAAGCAAAGATGGTGGGACCAAACTCCATCCTAAAATAATCCCACTTGCACCTTCACTCTCCCATTCTTCGATGAGCATGTGGAGATTGTGATCATAGCACCAGTCTTCCATACTTTAAAACAACTATCTGCTTTTTACAGGATCCTATGTGCCCCACATTTTAGAGATCAAATCTGATGTTCTGTCCAGGTGTATCCTGAGATATTTCCACTGCAGTGGCAACTATTTATAGCCCAGTACAAACTTCAGATCTGGGCATGGTTCCCACGTAGCATTTAGATCACTTTTTAGATGGAGATTCATATAACTCTGATTCTTCATCAGAATAATCAACACTCTCATTTGCTGATCTGAGTTGAGAGGTTTTCTCTTTCAGAGAAAAATTAAATCTATACCAAACCAGTCTTACCTACAGCATGTTAGAAGTAAACCGACCTGTCTTTTATTGTGTTGTGCTGCCTTTATGCCTATGCCTGCTCAGAAATTTGCACTTTCAGCTCTATTTCCAGAGGGTTGGAGACTCTTGAATGAAATCACTTTTATACAACATTACAGCATTTTGATAATTTACACAGAGTTCAAGACAAAGGTTGTTCCTTCTTGTTTCGATATCTACAACCTAATTCTGCCAGCGTGAAAGTATCTCAGTCTATGTGAAACACCATCAGTATTCTGCCTCCCTGTATAGAGCAGTTTGTAAATGCAACACAATGGGCAGAAGCTTAATTCTTCTGGAGACTTGGACTAGGCTAGCCAATTACCAGCCCTGCCTGACTAATATCCACAATTTCTTATGGGTGAAAGCTTTGCCCCATTTCAGCAATCTGACAGATGACAAGTAAGAGGTCATCAATGTGTTTTGTAATGAGGCCATTCATATTGCTAAGCAGCAAATTAAAACAGTCAGGCATGTGGGTGTCAGTGCTTCTAAATTCATGGCAGAATCTGTCAGTCAATGAATCTTATGCAAAAGTGTGAACAATATCTGCCATTAAAAAAAAAGGTTATTTAATTCCAAGTCCAGGTACTATCCTGCAACAGAGATTTGTACATAGTTCTATGCCATATTGACTTTTGGAATTGGTTTATATCTAGCAAGTATTCCTCATATTGACCCACCTGATAGGTTGCAACAATATTTTGTCAGCTATTTTTTTAAGCCACATTTTTTTGGGCAGAATAAGAGTTGGTGCTTCACTAAGCTTAATTTTTTGTTTTGCCATTGCTGTATTTTTCTTTTTTTCTTTTTCCACTTGTCCACCAGATTGGATCTTTCTCCTGTTTCACCACCACCACCACCACCACCTACAGTATTAACATTGCTGTTAATAAGTTTTAGCAAAATGAGACGTTTGTTCATTGTATTTCTCCCACTCTATTTTTAAGTAGGTTTTGAAAGGAAATCTCTAATTCCTTTCTTGCCAGGTATTTAGCTACTTCAACGTGGAGTTTGTCACTAGTTATTAATAGTTGAGCCCTTCAGTCCCATAGTTCTTTCTCCTCTCTACTGACTCGAAAAACAACATTTCCTGTTGCCAATGTCAGCACATCAGTCCATGGAATATGCATCTTTCATTTGGATATTTCCATTCAGATATTTGATGTTTCACAATGATAGTATGGTTTTATAAAAGAGTATTTCCTTCCGCTCCAAGGTTGCACCAGAGTTTCTTCTGCAGCAAGAGTTTATGTTACCTGTGGTTTTTCCAGACCTGACTTTGCCAGTGACATGCTCTCAATGGTATCGATGTTCATTGATATTCACTTGGAAAGGAGTCTTGGTTCTCTCCCAGTATTTCCCACCACTAGGCAATATTGCCTGTTAATTTCCCATATGCACTAATAAGAAACACCACAATGCAAAAGAGACAATCCTCCCCCCAACTGTGGTTTTTTGAGTAGTCATTTCTGACTACCCAATTCAGGAATTTTCCCTGTTTGGATTGGACATATTTCAGTACCAGGACAGAAATTGCAGTCGTTTCAATTGCTGGGTTGGAATGCTGCATAGCAGGTGACACTCCTTTCCAGAATCTTTGCTGTGGAACATTTCAAATAGATGGCTGTGTAAGTGCAGACACCCTGTGTGGAATTCACAATGGCATGTACAAAAATCTTTCCTGCAGGAAGAAATTACTACAAATCTCACTTTTGGGGAGGTAAAGCAAGGAGGTGCTGCCTTTTCATTGTGGTGCCAACATTGTGGAAGAACGTCCTTATGGATCAGGCAGGCTCCCTCTCTGTGTATCTTTTACAAGTTCTTTGTGCCTGGAAAGCCTTCCGTTGATTTGAATTGTGGTTGCTGCCTTTTTATCTGTCTTGTTGTAACGCTGCTATGTTTTTATTTTTGTAGGGGGTGCTTTATATTGCATTTTTGTACTGTATTTGAACTGCCAAGAATGTTGATTGTGGTGGCATAGAAACAAGTATATTGCATAGTTGCATTAAATTAGACTATCATTGGCTGATCAAACACACAGTGAATGTGGGAAAAATATGAAGGAGGGTGATTAAATAAAATTCTCTTACAATTACTTTTGGTTTCCTAAACACAGAATTATAAGATTCTGTGAATTATTAGATTAGATTGCCATCTAATGAAGGAGGATACAGTGGAATAATGGAGGAAAGAAACAGTGTAATAAAGGTGCAGATAAACAATAAAGAAGGTAAGAGCATTTGGGAATGAGCAGATTCTTTTATGACCAATACATGCCATTTTTATCCACTGGACAATGCCATTCAAATATAAGCATCAGTCCAAAAAGTGGGGATCACAAATATGGCTCAGCAGGCCCATCAATATGGCACACCCAGATACTTTCTAAAAGAAGAAATATAAGGAGATAATAAGAGCAAAATAAATTTTGCAAAGAATGATGTATTTCAAGGATGTCCCTAGATAAAAGATATCCAGCTCACCAAGTAAATCATGGGGAGAAAGCCTTTCAGAACTCTTAACAACTTTTGCACCAGCGGCAGTGTTTCATACTCATTTGATTATTAGATTACAGATTATTTTTTATGTTAACCCGTTTTATTGAGCGTGTTCCACTTTGAGATCTGTTGATCTACGGCAGCTTAGAAATACTTTATCAATAAACATAAATTCCTTTGTGCCCTCCTGTAACTTTTTATCCTCTTGAAGTCATGTAGTTAAAATGCATTGTGTAGCCTTGTTGATTATGCCGTACTCCACTCACTGAATGAAGAAACATGTAAATGAACAGGAAGATATTTTCAGACCTTCAGTCAGTTTGCTTTAATTGTGAGGAAGAGCCCAGGTGGTTCACATAGCATTTGGTTAGCTACTGGAATAGCCCTCTCCAGTGGCTGATTCCTATATCTCAGCCAGGGAAGGCAGCCCGAGGAGGACCACAGATATTGATCTTAGGGAATGCTTGGTAATAGCTAGAGGAAAAAAAGCACATTTGTTCTGGCTTTATAGGTTAATACCAACAACCTGAATTGGAACTGGGGGGGAAAAACTTATAAAACTTGCAAAATATACTCTCATTATCCAACTATATTCAGCACTCTGGCTGCATCATTTTTGGACCAAATATTTTAGGCTATTTTCAAGGTCAGCTGTGTATATATATGTGTGTGTATATATATGTGTATATATATATATATATATATATATAGCATGTAGCATTAATCTAAAGAAAAATTTATCAGGACATGGATTACTGCAACAAGACCTATTCACGCAGAGCAATACAGCTAAAATGTGTATTATTCTACAGAGGATGTGTGTATCTAATGATAAAAATAGAATTAGAAGCTACAAACTTGATACTCCCTAAATGAAAATACAATAATAGCACTTCTGTAATGCCTAGGTTCAGTTTCAGTTTCTTGACTTTTATCCAAGCCCTCAGTGCAGTCAGGTGCTGGTTCAGCACTTCCACCTTCTTACCTGGAATTCCTGAGAAAAGAGTAAGAATATCTATGTGCAGATGACACGTTACTCCACATCTCCAAATGATCTCCTTTGTTCCCTGTGGGTATTCTACAACATGGGAACCTTGGAGAATTGTGAATGTCAATGGGTTGAGTAGAAATCCTCCAGGACCACCTTTGGAGTTAGCCGTGTCAACCATTACAAAGCAGTTCATTCTGATCTATATAAAGAACTAGCTGGATACCCGTGCTCCGCTATGAAATTATGTGATTGGGCTTGATAAATAGACACTTATAGCTTGAAAATTAATGAGTAGTTACGATCAGCCTCTCCTATCCTCTCCCTCAGGCTTGCCCCACAGAAGCCTTTTCTCTCTTATCCCCATTCTGTCCCTCAGGCTGGCCCCATTGATCTTCTCCTCTCCCCTTCTCTCCCTCAGGCTTGCCCACAGAGGCCTCTCCTCTCCTCCTCTCTCCCTCAGCCTTGCCCCACAGAAGCCCCTCTCCCCCTTCTCTCCTCAGGCTGGCCCCACAGAGACCTCTCCAATCTTATCCTCTTCTGTCCCTCAGGCTGCCCCATTGATCCTCTCCTATTATCTTCTCTCCGTCAAGCTTGCTCTACAGAGGCCTCTCCTATACCCTTTCCCTCCCTCAGGCTTGCCCCAAAGAGGCCTCTCCTATATTATCCGCTTCTCTTCCTCAGGCTGGCCCCATTGATCCTCTCCTATCTCCTTCTCTCCCTCAGTCTTGCCCCACATAAGCCTCTTCTGTCTTATCCTCTTCTCTCCCTCGGTTTAACTCCTTAGCATCAGAGCATTTTTCAGGTGGGGAGGATGAGTAGGATGTCTAAATTCCCAGCCCACAGGCCGGATGAGTCATGTGCTGGCCACGCCATGCCCAGGTGGCAGTTGGAACAGAGTTCTTTTCAGGTGGGGAGGGAGAGTAGAGCACCTAACTCCTTGGCATCAGAGTGTGTGAATAATAATATAAGAAATACTAATGATCTGATGGTTATTTTGAAAAATCCTTTCTTAGCGAGCACCTAGAAGCCAAGAGGAACATACGTGCCAAATTTCAAGTTTGTAGGCATTACAGTTCTGGAGATTTCGTGATGATGTGTGAGTGGTATTTCGCTTTTATATATATAGATTTTCTCAGAAGGGTACCTGAATGCACCAGAGAAGTCTAAGAGAATGGACATGGTGCATTTCACTTATCTCTTTCCTAAGAAAGATAATCAGAATAGAACAGTATAACAGATTTGGAAGGGACCTTGGATCTTCTAATCCAATCTCCTGCCCAATCCCCTAGGAAACATCTTTTCTTAAAAACCTTCAGTGATGGAGCACCCACAACTACTGAAGGCAAGCCATTGTTCT
>JANHFK010003231.1:123064-134017 GCA_036250565.1 Sibynophis collaris | reverse complement strand
CTCTACTCTACTCTACTCTACTCTACTCTACTCTACTCTACTCTACTCTACTCTACTCTACTCTACTCTATTCTTATGTTCTTATCTTTTCAGTTGCTTTAAAATGAGCTAGGGCTAGGCAATTATTCTGAAGAGTTCTTCATCTCATCTTTTTCTCTCTTTTTCATTTCACTTTCTAGATCAGAATCTTCCTGCATTATTTTTTTAGTGGAGTATAGTGATGTTAATTAAATTCCACATGTTTTCTGGGGAATCCTAGCTCTAAAGGCGACACACATTATTTTCTTCTTCTTGAATGCTGCCTCCTAATCAGGGTGTGTGACCACGATGCTACTTTGTCCTTTTGTGTTCATGTTCTTGTTTTCAACCATGGTGATTTTTCATAGCACAGTGGTTTCCCATTGCCTTCTAAACCGCTGTTGCTTTATTGTGGTGGTATATTTTATCCCTGCCATTGTATAAACTACACCAGCTGTTGCAGACTTGTAGATGCTACTGATAGAATAGTTGCTCTTTATCAGGATATGCTTATTTATTTGCGGTATTACTTGCTATATCACAACACTATTGTTAGATACATGCAATATATTTGTCAAGTCAATAGCATACCTAAAATGTTACCACTACAATTGCTAGTGCTGCTGTTAACTGTCACAACTGTTTTTGCAGCTCACCATATCTGCTATCTTTTATGCCATCCAAACCCCATTGGAGGCGCCTGGTAAACTCAAGATTAGGACATTTTCTTGAATCCAATCCATCTTTCGGAACTGTGTGGCTAAAACAAGAGAGGAAAGTCATATTACTAGTCTAAAAAGAAAATATAATAAGATTAAAATAGAATTACAATAGTACAATTTTATCAGCAAAGGGCAGTCTGAAGGCTCTATAAGTATTGTTGCGACATCTGAGCCATTATCTGAGCTAGCACTCAGAATAAATGTCCACTAGCTCTTAAGATTGATAGTTTTCTCTTACCAAGAAGGCTACACATTCAGATATGGGCAGTTGATAGATCTAGATCTACTAGTTGATTGCTGGATAATTTTATACTGTTTTGCAGGGATTTATTTATTTATACATTTAATTTCTAGTTAGTTTATAAAAAGACCATTAACCTCTTGTTTTCTCCTAGTACACTTTATTCTGGGGATTTTGAAACAGCTTGATTATAATTTGTGATCATGGCTGCCTATTTACAGTGCAGCATTGTTAAGCAGATGGCTTCTTTTTCTTTCATGGTAGAGATCTTGAACACAAAACTTAATCTTTGGGAGAGGGGAGTTTGTGCATGAAAAATGTCATGTATTTCTTTGTAAACTAGAAAAATGTGGCATAGATAGCATCACCACCAGATATATTTGTAACTGGCTGACAAACTGTACTCAAGTAGTCCTCAGTGGCACTACATGCTGGGAAGTAAGCAGTGGTATACCACATATTAGGCCCAGTATTCTTCAATACCTTCACAAATGACTTAGACGAGGGAATAGAAGGGGAACTCATCAAATTTGCAGATGGCAGTAAGCTGGCAGGAATAGCCAATACCCCAGAAGATAAGCTCAGGATCCAAAAAGATCTTGACAGGCTTCAACGATGGGCCCTATCCAACAACAGAAAATTTAATGTGGAGAAAAGCAAGGTTTTACATCTAGGCAGGAAAAACCAAAGGTACAAGTATAGATTAGACAAAACCTAGCTCAAAAACGGTAACTGTGAGAGAGACCTTGAAGTCCTAATGGACTATCACTTAAGCATGAGCAAGCAGTGTGTGGCATCAGTCAAAAAAGTTAATACAATCCTTTGTTGTATAAACAGAGGCATAGAATCAAAATACATGAACTATTAGTACCGCTTTATAAATCCTTAATAAGACCACACCTGGAATACTGCATACAGTTTTGGTTACCACATTACAAAGAAGATGTTTAGGCTTTAGAAAAAGTGCAAAGAAGAGCAACTAAGATGATTAAGGACCTGGAAACAAAAATATGTGAAGAACAGTTGCAGGAATTGGGTATGGCCAACCTAGAGAAAAGAAGGATTGGCATGGTACCAATATCCCAGTATTTGAGGGACTGCCACAAAAAAGAGAAGATCAGCTTATTTTCCAAAGCACCAGAAGGCAAGACGAGAAATAATGAATGGAAATGAATCACGGAGAGAAGCAACCTGGAATTAAGGAGAAACTTCCTAACAGTGAGGACAATTAACCAATGGAACAGCTTGTCTTCAGAAGTTTTTATGCTCTGATAAAGCTCCTAGCCTTTAAGTAAGGATAAATTGCACTAATCAACCCCAATCGTTAAAATTTGAATGACAGTAGACCACGTGTTTCAGGATGACTCTCAATGTAATGGTATTTTTCTGTGTCTCTGACATTTAACTTTTCTGTATAACAGCACTGATGCTTCAGTATCTCAGCCTGGACATTCAGAACTTCTAATAGGAGTTACAATCCACTTGTTCAGAACTGTGAGACGTGCTTCTTCCATGATGCTAGGACTTTGCCCTGTTTCTTTTCTTCTTCTTCTAGTAAAATTCAAGCGTGAGGAGCAAGATATATGTCCTTACAGCAGCAGTTACACCTCTTCAATAAGGTGTAATTACAGGTAGTTCTCAACTTACACAATTCATTTAATGACCATTCGAAGTTACAACAGTATTGAAAAAGAAAGACTTATGACGGTTTTTCACACTAATGGCCATTGCAGTATCCCCACGGATGATCAAATGATCAAAATTCAAATGTTTGGCAGCTGGTTCATATTTATGATGGTTGCAGTATCCCGGGATCCTGTAATTCCCTTTTGTGACCTTCTGACAATGAGGAAGCCAGATTCACTTAACTGTGTTATTAATTGAACAAGTGCATTGATTCACTTAACAACTATGGCAAGAAAGTTCGTAAAATGGAGCAAAATTCACTTAACAACTCTCTCACTTAGCAACAGAAATTTGGGTTCAATTCTGGTTGTAAGTTGAGGACTACCTGTATCTTATATCTAGCATATAGAAAGTCAGTTTAATGTAGCTGTTAAACATTATGGATTAGGAGTGGGTGAGTCAGATTCTGGTCCTCCTTCAGTCACAAAAGATTATTGGATTTATTTGTTCATTTGTTAAATTTATTTGCTGCCTATCTCACTGTGGGGCTACTCTAGGCAGTGTACAACAATAAAAAAAGGAAGAAATGAAAAGAGTGTAAACAAAACAGAAGTAAAATAATAGAACAATAAAATAAACAGTGAAAAAGAACACGGGAATGCATCCATCTGATAACAAAAAATGGATGGATGGAGAGCAGAGAGGAAGGGGAAGGGAGGTGGAGTCTGCCATCAATCCTGTAGCCACCTCCAGTATGGAATTCTCCATCTGGTCCTCAGAACAACCTGCAGAGCTGGATGACTTGGATGACTCTGAACCACTCCCTCCCTCACTCACTCCTACCTCATAAGGTTGTTGTGGGGTGGGGAAATAGGAGGAGAGAGCACACTATATCCTACCTTGCTCCTGAATGAAATACAGTATTTTAGCAAA
This sequence comes from Sibynophis collaris, assembly GCA_036250565.1. NCBI lineage: Eukaryota > Metazoa > Chordata > Lepidosauria > Squamata > Sibynophiidae > Sibynophis > Sibynophis collaris. The sequence continues at coordinate 130,477 of JANHFK010003231.1, read as the reverse complement.
TAGAAATATGTATACAGCTCACAAGTAGCTTTTGTTTTTCCTTTAGAAATTGTAAATACACATTATTGTTGAAAATTAAAGTTGCTTTTTAAAAAAAATAAATTTAACTGCAGTGAATATTTGGATGCTCATACTAACTCTTCATTTCAGCATGCTTTGACTTTCTTTCTTTTTTTTTTTTTTTGCATAAGCATTTCTAAATCATTTGTCTCACGACTAAGTCCTAACTAATTCCTTTGTTTTGGATTCACTGAAAGTGAAGTAATTTTTTGTTTGTTTGGTGTGACTGTTACAGCCTCCTATCCTTTCTACAATAAGGAACTATCTTTATGAGAATCAACCAATAATGGACAAGCTTTTCCTCATAACTGTGTTGAAGCACTTATCCATCCATCCTTCAGATGGCAAAAAAAGTATGCCCATTAAAATGTGCCCACATTGCCAAACTTCATTCTGTCACAATGACAAGATTGATGAGTGGCACTGCTTTTATCTACATAGGGCAAGCCAAATTAAGGAAATGGATTGGTAGATTTCCTTGGCTTCACTTCCGCCAAACGTCACTTGCTCATGGGAAAACAACCACCTCTCATTCTCCTCAAAATGGAATGGTTTGGGGTGAATATAGGCTGCTCTGGGATAAATTTTAGGTAGATGGAAATCTGTTAAATTACTTGATTAAAGAAATGGCATGCATTCCAGCAGTGTGGAAAATAAGGAAGCTGTCTCCATATTCCTTACAATTCTCCTCTTGCCTCTCCCTTGTCAGTCTGTCACTATTTTTATGAGTGCTGTCATAAAGGCATGAGTATAAGATATATTTTTCTTCATAAAATAGGGAAAAGGCAAATGGGGTTGGATATGTTTCAGGGTGAAGTGGAAAGGAATGTTTGATAGCAATTCCCGATTATTGCAAGGGACCAAGGAGTCAGTTCTGACCTGTCTTGGTAACATCTGAAACATCTGTCTTGGCTACTAAAGAGCCAAGGAGAACAAGTGTTTTAGAGCAGACTTGCAGATCTATTCAACTATATTTGCCATGCAGATAATAACAACAGCCATCACTGTGACACCAGGAGCTGCCAAAACTAAACCGAGTAAAGAAAATCACATTCCCACTAAATAAAAGGTGACATGACAAAAAGTGGTGGAAAGTATGGCTTCATAAGACTGGTCCTTGGAGCTTTGCCTGATTAGTATGATAGTTGTAGAATTCTTGCATAAGTTATCAGAGATAATAAAAAATGGTAAAAAATATGATCATACAAAATTCTCTTGAGAGCAGAAGCAATGAAAACCAGTAATGCACCCAATGGAGACAAATAATACGCATCTGATACTGTAGTACCTACCATAGTACTCTCCTATCTTCTGTGAAATAAAGGACTGGCGCTCTTTCAGAAGAGTATCAAGTATGTATTTAAAAATAAGTTTGGTACTATTTTCAGAAGAAGCATGAAACAAGTTTGTATAAGGAGTCCACCTAAGATGTGATGAGCACTATTGGAAAGCACAAGATATTAACAAGGTGGAAGCCCCATCTGTCCTGAGGTTAAACCATATTGCCAAGAAACCAGAATGGAGGGCTGTGACCACCAAAGTTTAAAGTGGCTAAAAGGGGCAGGGTTGATCCCAGCTCCCAACCATGTCGGCAGCCGGTCAGTGAAGTGTGCCAGATTGTACTTGCAAAAAAAGAGAAGAGAAAAAAACATTCCTTTAAAGCTGGAACAACTGAGGATGACTTTATGTCACTTCAGATATGGGTTAAGACTTAATGTCAAGAGGATATGGAAGGGAAAAAGCAGTTATTGGGGCAAAGTTTGTGCTGTGGTTAGAGGCAAGTGAGGAAGAGCACATAAATCACAGTGCTTTTGTATAGAGCTGCCATAGCTGAGCTGCCAAAATCCAGATGACTGCTAAATGACAACAAAGAGTTATAGTTTTTCATCTCTCTTTTTTATTTAGTGACCATATGGATTTCTGCATCCCAAATATGGCCATCCTTAGTGACATGAAGCTCTTAAGAGTGATATCATCTTGAACTATGCATATTTCTGAATGCTTTGCTCTTGGTAGAAGACTGTTTAAAATATTTCAGTGGGCTCAATTTTTTTTGGAGTAGGAGCTGTCTGTAAATCAGTATCACACAATAGTCCTTTAAAATACTACATATTATTTGAGAATGGCTTCTCCATATATGGGATCAAGTTTGTGTCTTTATTTCTCAATGATTATCTTGCTTCCTTCTGGCTAGACCATGATTAGATGAGCATTTCTTTCCAGCCACCTTTTTCAGTTATAAGCCACTGACTAACGTTATCATGGAACAATTACACTGGAGACAGTGATCTATATACATTTCAAAATTATGAGATTGTCTCACCCATTTTTCTTCTTAAGGATTCTTCCATGACCATGGGAACTGAAAAAGTAGATTCTGAAATGGATGTAATAGAATTGAAATTGCCAGCTAAATTTGTATTTATTTCTTACTCGTACCATGTTTAGTACATATCAAGTGCTTTACAATTTCTGCCATTTTATTATGCAGGCGTAAGCAGAGACTTTTCCAGTTGATTAAAAACTGTACACAGTGAGAAGTGAAATCCAAAAGATATAATTGTCCTTGATACTGATGTTATGTTTGTATTTACTTTGCAGGTGTTTTTCAAGGTCTGATCACCTTGCCCTCCATATGAAGAGGCACATCTAAATAATAGGGAACATACAGTGTGACCCGGATGCAGTTAGACCATAGCGTCATGGGGAGAAGGGTGAAACCCAATTGCCTGTCTCTTGCTACCTTCCAGAAGAAAAGAATTTGATCACATGTAAACTTCTATACACACACAATATGCACTAAATGCTGTCATGCTCTCAGCAGTACATTAATCTGTTTCCAATGCCTTGCCCATCTGAAAGGCAGAAGACATGTGATTAGGAAAAGGGATGCAGGGGAAGTCTTTAAGACACAGTTGCTTACAGCACTTGAGAACTTGAAAAACTTTGCTCCTGTTTATTGCCAATGGAAATCAAAGCAGATGGAAGAGGATTCCTTGCAGGCGAACAGCATAGAAGCAGCATATATGTAACTCGCTTCTTGGTGCAACTTGACTGGGGAGGGGGGATCCTATTTTGGACTTGCATATTTGTAGCACTAACTTTTCTTTTGAGATAATTTTGGAAGGAAAACTAATGACCTAGAAAAACCAAATTCCAGTTTGGTAGCCAAAACGTTACTGTCTTGGTTCCTTTCTGCCGATTTTGTTTTAAGGCACCCTTACATACAACGATTCATCAAGATTCCTCAAGAACTTCTTGATCTGCTCTATTTTCTTTTTTCATAGAACTGAGCTGTCAAGATCTGTTTAAGTCAATACCAATGGCCTTAATTGGCAGTACACTCTGCAGCGATCCTAGGATACACCTACCACTTTTCTTGCTTCACCTGTTGTGGATTTGTCAAGAAGATATAGATATAGATAGATAGATATAGAGAGAGAGATACTGTTTTGTTCCTTTAATTTTGGTATCTGGTTATTGCACATCACGTGCACAGAGGAACTGTGAAAACTGATGATATGATTGCATAATGGTTGACAAGCGAAATCCCTGAGCAAGATCACAGTATATCTTTGGAGGCATCACCATATTGCCATAGTTCAGACTTCCTATTTAATTACCTATTGAAAACTTGAAAGAAAGCTTATTTGAAGCTTTGAACCTTTTCTCCAAGTTTCTGAGAACTCATTTACACACCTGGATATCTGTCTTGGATTCTCTCACTCAGGCATGACTTCAGGTTTTCCTTCTGCACCATGGGGAGCATGCTTGTGGCAACCCACAAAAAATTGGTTAGCAATTCTGGTTATTTGTTGTTGCTAGCCCTTTTACCTGGTGAGATACGTGGTAACATATATGTGTGTCTGGCACCCGCAAAGGAAATATTTTGGGTTAAGCAGATCCATAGAATACTTGCAATCATGTAAGTTATGAGTGGAAAAGTGAGAACCTCTTGCTTTTAATATTAGTCTCCTACATGTTTTCTTCTAAAAAAGAAAATGCCTACCTAGATTCTCCTTTCCCATTTTATTAAGGTGGTGTAATTCCCACTTGTCCAACACAATGCAGTTGAATGAAAGGATTGGCTTTTTGGTAAGCACGGACTTCTTTCCAAACAACTAATTTAAACAAAAAAAAAAGTAGATGCATGGGTCCACTTCAAGCAATGGTTATACTATTTAATGAACAATGGAGGCATCAGGCTCATGCTTGGATCTTGTAGATAGTTTGATGGTTGTGGTCAAATTAGATTTTTTTTCTGTACTTTACTTACACACACACAAACACACAAACACACACACTCCTCTATATATGCATAATGTTTATTTTTAGCTAGTTGGAGCTGGCACTATTCCAAAGACTGCCTTTTCAAATTATCTCTCATGCAGGTAAAGAGATAGTAATTCAGAATGGCTGTGTATAGTTAATTTGGGACCATCCCTGCAAGATGTGCTGAGAAACGGAATGGCCTGTAACTCTTGGTTGCTACTCTTCCACTCACTAAACTAGCTCACTGCCCTACTTTGGACTGTTTTTGACTTGTTGACTGTTCACTAATTTCCTAATTCATGTTTAGGATGTAGAAACATTAAAATAACTTTTTATATCTTCAAATATATAATGAAGTACAGACACTGATTCATATTACTTAGCCCTTGGGGTTTTCTTTCCATCTGTAATTTCATTCAGCTATTGAGGTTCCAAACAGTCCCCTCCTTGGGCTCAGAATCCCTGCATATACTGTGACTATCAGCAACCATTTATATTGCAAATAACAAAGTCTAGCCCTTAATGATGGAATGAGATATGGACCAAAACCTGAATACTCTTTACAGAGGCAATTAACATTAGGATTTAAGAATAAGGGTAAGATCTAAGTTTTATTCCAAAGATTTGTGGTGAAGAAATCTTGGAGCATTGTTTGCTGACAATCTTGTAGTTCTCTTTAACTGTGTTTGCATCTTTTCTGTTCTGCGGAGGTGTTCACTGGGAATTTGAGAACTCTGTAACTTGGTATTGGAATATTATGTGACAGTTTTAGAATATCAGAGAAGAGAGAAGACTGAACATCTAGACAACGTATTAGCTGGAAAATCTCTACTGTCAAGATTTTTTGTTTTCTTGTAGAGTTTTACATAATGTGCATGCATGTATCTGTGTGTGTGTGTATGTATGTATATAGATGTGTGTATGTATATAGATGTGTGTGTGTGTGTATGTATGTGTATATATGCTCACACACACACAAATATATATATGTATCTGTCATGACATAGTCCTTAAGTAATATCCATAGCCTAAAATATTCAGTTCTGTTGTATCTAGAATGGAATTTGAGACTATTAAGAGTTAGGGACAAATTTAAAATAAATTTGCTTTCTTAAATAATCTGAAGAGATGGGAATGGGAAGCCAGAGAAACCAAATCTCTTATTGATATTAGAAATCTCAGAAAATTTTCTGCTAACAGGACTTGAAATAACCTGGGGAACAAAAAAGCTTGTTCCTTTTCTCCCTCTTCAAAGTAGATTGGAAGTATAGGGACTTGGGAGTAAGGCAACTAAATCACACACGGCCTCTTCCTGAGTAAATGTGAAAGGGATCTGCTCTCAGCCTGTGAGATGATGAACCAGCAAGAGAGGTTGATCCAAAGTGGATGCATAAGGTTGCTGTGTTTCCACTGTAGATTATATGGCTATTAGCTGGCCAGCAGCACCAAATAATCAGAAGCCTATAACTTGGTACAGCAAATCAATCGTAGCTTAGCCATTGGCCTCTGCCCCTAGTTTGCAATGTATGTCTGTAAGGATGTTAGCACTTGTCAATGGGAGCCTCTTACTTCCCAGTGAACCACCTCATCCACTGGCAGTGATAGGATCTGTCTGCAATCCTAATTATACTGACAGTCTCACAGGCGTGGGAGGCAGGAAGGAGGAGGAGGCACAATTCTGGACAATGAGACTTGGGAAATGCAAACACAAATGGTAATTTGTTCTTGAGATTTTCTTTTGACCACTTATCAAAAGAAAATCGTGTGTGATGGCTGTGCCATACCAAAATGATTTTTAGTGGGCTCTGTATTTCTATTACAAATTCAACAGAAATTGAGGGAGAGTGTGTGTACATATTTCAAGGATCTAATTGCACCATTTATCAGACCTAATTTTGGCTTTTACCATCCTATAAAAGGATTTATAACATAGCAATGATGGCAGGGTTCTACCACCCAGTCTTTATTAATGCTCTCAAGGATAGGAAATGGCAAGGCAGGAGAGAGTAACTAATTTCCTAGTCTAATATAAGGAAGCTTGGATAGAAAATACAGGCAAAAGCAACATGCAATATGTGGCATTTTATTCAGGCAGCCCTGCCTTTGAGCAGTGTTCTTGTGTGCTGCATCCTGTTTTCAGTATGCCAGTTTACAATATGCTCTGGAAAATTTAGAATCGGTTAATTGTGTGGCATACTCTACGTGCTAATTTGTGCTACACATTTCTGGTAGACCCCATGATAATTGGGTTCAAAAGAAAACTCTTCGTTTTCTTTTAAACATTTAACAGAGGGCCATCTGTGTGTGTGTGTGTGTGTGTGTGTGTTTGTATGTGTATATGTGTGTGAGTGTATGTATGTATATGTGTTAAGGATTTTGCCTTTCCTTGCTAAAATAAGATAGGGGCTATGTTCAGAGAAATAGCAAGAGTTGACCCCCTCGCAACCCCTTTCAGCAACAAGGATCTCTCTTTCTCAGTGGGGATACAGCAAATGCTTCATTTTTCTTAAAAGCCCTCGAACAATAGGGGGAAAGTATCAAGAATGTATTAACCTGCTGTAATTTCAAAAGCACACTAAAATATTCTTGGATTTGAAAGTTAAAGTTGGTGTACTCATATTTTTAAATTGAACTACCGGTATGTTTATATTTATATATTTTAAGTTGTTGATTGGGCATAAGGCCGAATTGCAGGCGTACACTCCCAGGTTCTGTGTATCTATACATGTGCTAAAATGTCTGAATAAATCTAAAATATAAGCCCATGTAGATGAAGTGAAATCCAACTCTGCCTAATGTAGTAATCAACAGTCTCTATTTCTGTCTCATTTGGTGAGAGCCCTTACTACTGACAGTGAATTTTAAAAGAATGTTGGCTTATTTGGAACAATTTTGCTTGTGTGTATCTTTATTGTATGCCATGAGAAAACAGAATGAAAACTGGGGAAGAAAAGTGTTTACAAAAGTACCCTGAGTTTTAAGCCACATGGAGGGACGTGACATTTCATTTATCTATCTATCTATCTATCTATCTATCTATCTATCTATCTATCTATCTATCTATCTATCTATCTATCTATC
>JANHFK010003231.1:105996-117048 GCA_036250565.1 Sibynophis collaris | reverse complement strand
CTGAGCTAAAAAATAATAATTTAGTGCAAAATCCCTGACATAGGATTTTTAAAAAAGAGACACTTGTGTTTCTGCTCCCTTACTATACATCATCACGATGATGTTCACCTTGTCTCATCTTGAAACATCTCTTTTACTTTATTTCTCTTGACTAAAGCAACTGGAATTTTCAGTGTGGGAATCAGATGTTTCTGCTGTGAGAACTGTTACTAAAATAATCTAATTTGTCATTTTCTCAGCAACACTAAGTGTTCCCTCTCCAGGGTGGAGATGTTTACAACTTATTCACTAAGTGTAGTGGGGTTTCTTTTTCTTCTTTCCACAGTAGATGCTTAATTTCCTGCAATTCTTGGAGAGCACCAGCAGGAAGAGATGTCAGGAAGCTCACCACCAAGTCAGGCAGTGATTAAAAGTACACTCATTTCCTTCCTTTCCATCCAGTACCATTGGAAAGATTGTTATGTTCTCAGGTTTGGAATTCCTAAACAGCTCCCCCTCACATACCGCACAATTAGTGATGTTATTTTTTTTAACCAAAGGTCCAGTTCTACCCTGTTTTGCTATTTTATTTTATTTTTTTGCAGATGGGAGGTAGCTTTAGCTTAGAGAAGCTCTTTCAGGCACTTCATGAAGGAGGCAAGTCTATAATCTAATGATGAAATGTATGTTGGTCTACAAAAGGTCCCTTAATGCCATCTGTCTTTTTCTAAAACACTCTGGTGGCAGTCACTTTCTCCCACTTACAAGGTGGCCCTTTTGAAAGATGCTTTTCCCAACTGTGCCTTCATACCCAGAACACAAAGTGCCTTTCCCCTCCCCCAAAGCATATTTCTTTGAAGACATTAGCAGCTATGGCCCCTATCTTTATTTTATTTTTTTGGTGTGGGGTGTGGAACCAGAATTACCCAGCATTGACTTCCTTATGTTAGTTGCTTTTCATTTACAATCCATCTGAGAGGGTAGCTTTTTGGACAGTTTCTTTAAGCAGCAGGCAATCCCTGAAGGGATCAAGTGAGCTTTAGCAGCCGAAGTGATACTCTAGCGGAAATTTACTCCATGTGTCAGGTCAGTCCTTTCACAGCCTATGAAAACGAGGTGATTCCCTCTCTCATGTGATTCAGTGACCTCTCTGAGCTTTAGTGCCTTTTTTCTTTTCCTTTGCCATGTTCCCATTTCCTTTTTCTCAGAGATTGGTTACCAAATAATTATTTACAGTGCTGCATTCTGAAAAGTTATTTTCAGCTGGAATGGCTATTAACCTTTTCACTATTGCTCTCTTTTGAGACAAGGAAACCATGATGGGATCTCTAATTAAATCTTGCTACATTCCTTCCCAATGCCATTTCTTCAAAGGTCTACTTATTTGATTTGTAGAAGTCATGCTCGCAATCTAAACTGCTCCCCAGCTGCTATTGGCTTTGGAGCAAGGGGGATACAAAATTAAACAACCTTATCCAAAGCCATGCTTCATTAATCAAATGAGCATCCTGTTTCCCTCATTGGCTCTTTGAAGTTAGAAAACAAAAGATGCTGATGCTGGAATTTTTTTGCCCATGCACTGTTTGCCAATGAGAATTCCTTCGCATGTTTTTTTTCTCTGTACTGCACAGGTGATCATAGGTTTTAAAGTATGCGTTGTTTTCTATGATCATTTGTACCTGTCTCATCCTCAGGAGAGATAAGTCTTATAAATCATAGAATTAAAGCAGGGGAGAAGCGAAGTGAGTCTCTATATTGCAGTATAGCTCAAGACTAAAGACAACCCAAGCAGAGACTGGAGTTCTGAGATTGAGGCAGAAGTCACGAGGATTAGGTGAAATGTCTACTAAATGGCTGGCGCCAGGGATGCTGTTTAGAACTCTGGTAACTTTGGCTTGTGTGTCCCACAGTGTATTAATATGAGCATCATGAAGATTTCATGATGAGCAGGATGTTATTCATTAAAACTATCTTAAAAGTACAAAACTATACACTAAATAGAAAAAGACAATGTAGTCAATGTTAAGACATGCCAGGAGTTGTGATTTAACAATATTTGCAGAACACTATTTCCACAACCCAACCTATAATCATAATTGTCAAAGTGACTGTTGGTTTACCTCTTGGTTTGGGCAATTACTACAATTTTATCTCAGTGCTATAGGCTGAACATCTGCTTACTTCTTGTTTTTGGTGTTATTTGGGGTCAATTCATGAAGAAGCCAAAATAAATTGCTGCAATTGCTGTTTGGCTTAACTTCAAGGCCAACACCAGTAGGTTTTGCCTCTACAGAGTCTTCCAAGGCAATCTACTGATAATACAAAATGAAATGTCAGCCTGTAACAAAATGTTGCAGGTTATTTTCATCTCTTGTTCAGATTATAACAAACCACTTGTGGCTGTGCAAAGACACAAACGGGCATTTGACTTTGATAACAGCTTTAACCAAAATATATCTTTCAGATTGTTTTGCAAAACAATGGGCAGTTACTTCACAGCCCGCCCACTCATTTGAGGGCATGGAGGTCAGTACTTCCTGCTTGGGGATTCAGACACTTTCTCAAAAAACATTGCTCCAATGGTCAGAGCTGAGCAAATCCGTGAAATGCCATCACTTCATAAAATCACATCCAAAATATTCTACTCCATTCTATTCTCTCCCTCTGGAGTTCACTGTTGGATCTGTGAGCTGACTGACTACTGTAAAGAAGAAAAGGAGTACTTAATCAGGAGCTGAGTAGTCTGGTGGAGAAAGAGAGGAATTAATTGGCATATTCTTTGAATAAATTCAAATAAGAAATCAAGGACTCTGCAGAAATACTTGGTCATTAAGCGTCTAGAAAGCTCTCCTCCTTCCCCTTTCTTTTTACTTGGTCTTTAGACATTACAATAGCTATAGAGACACCAACAGAGAAGGTGACCAGAGCTAAAGACTCTGAAAGTCCTTAATATAGGGCGATTTTCCCACAAAGTGCCCTTCTCCCACAGCTAACTTGCTGGAAATTATGTGAGCTTGCACACGACCACATCTGAGCACATATGTTTGGAAAGGCTGGTCCAGAGGAAGTGCTCTTCAAGGGAAATGGCCAGCTGCTGCTTATGGGATCCTTGACAAAGAGAGATTGTCTGTTTCTAGTCCTCTGACTCTTGTGACATAATTGTTTTCCATTAGAGAAACTGAAAGGCAGCTGTTTGAAGTAAAAACAAAATAGAGGACATACTAGCACAGGAAAGAGCTGGTTCATCCCTTTTCTGTGGACTTCCTTGAAGGGCATGATAGGACAAACAATAATCAGCTAATTAGAATGAGGGATATTTAAGTTTCCTTACATCAGATACAACAAAAATGTCTTGCTCTCAATTTATCTGGATTTATTTGTTACAAATAAATATTTTTCTTCCCAACAAAATAAGCAACCCAGAGTGAATTTATTAAATTGGAAAAAATAGTATTATATATAAATATATCAATTACAGTATATTTATCTTCTAATTTTTTTCCTGGAAGATAAATATTTTTTTTTCATTAGATGAACTAAAACAATTTTGGGAAACTGGTTTGCAAAGGGTTCTTGAAAGGAATTGAAATAAAACCTTTTCTTTCAATTTCTTTCAATGTACATGGCACTCATGGTACATGACTAACAAAACTGGCATATATAACTACAAATAAATCTATAAATTCCTGGAATAACTGCAAAAGGGAGGCTATGTCTTTTCATGGCGCTTGGTAGATGCAGAAATGGATAAAAGTATGAGTCAAGATATACAAATAGAGACCCCATTATTGAAAACATTAACTGAAGATAATAAGAAGATTAAAATCTAAAAAGTTGTTAGTTTCTACATATAGAATAGAATAGAATAGAATAGAATAGAATAGAATAGAATAGAATGGTAATAAAGAAAAACGGATAAAGGAATATTATCTTTAAAAGTATGACAAACTCTGATTTAGGGCTAGCATGAAGAAATCGATCCACCTGCAGCATCTTTGAACAGACAGTCAAAATCATATACATGCATGTATATGTGTGTGTGTGTTGTATATGTGTGTGTGTGTACACACACACATACATGCACATACATGATTTTGATTGTACAGAGCTCACAGATTTTTTTTCTTTGCACCCTAGGACAGAAACATCTGCTACTTCTTAGGAAATTTCAATCTTCCAAGTAGGAAGTGAGCATAGTGGTGGGATTCAAATTTTTCAACAACTGGTTCTGTGGCCGTGGCTTATTTGAGGGCGTGGCTAGCTGGTCATGTGACTGGGTGGCCGTGGTTACATGCATAGGGACTACTCAGAGGGCTGAAAAAAGTGATTTCTGACCGGTCCTCACACTTTTGACTGGTCCTTCCACTTACAACCATCCTCACATTTATGCTTGTTGCAGCATTCTTAACAACCGTGTCACTCATTTCACAACTGCGGTGCTTCATGTGACCAGGTGGGTGTGGTCAGGTGGTCATGTGACCGGGTGGGCGTGACCAACTCGACATTGCTTCTTTGCCCTAATGACAGTTTGCTGCAATGGTCGTAAGTGTGAAAAACGGTCATAAGTCACTTTTTTCAGTGCCATTGTAAATTTGAATGGTCACTAAATGGACTGTTGTAAGTCAAGGATTACCTGTACAAAAATGCAAAAGATACTGCGTACTGCCAAGAATGTAATAAGGGTTAACGGAGAGGCAGTTTCTATAAGCAGGGCAATAAAGATTAGGCTAGAAACACCAGAATGTTGTAATTTCTTACAGGATTAACCCTGTAAAGTAGAAAAAACAAAAGGAGATTTCTTCTAACAACCGGTTCTCTGAACTGCTTAGAAAGTTAACAACCGGTTCTAGAGAATCAGTGCGAAGAAGGTAGAATCCCACCCCTGGGTGAACATCTTCAACATCAGGCCACCTGTCTGTCTGTCTGTCTACCTCTATCTTCCTACCACTATTATCTCTCTCTCTCTCTCTCTATCTATCTATCTATCTCTATTTATCTATCATACGTACATACATGCATGCATGCATACATACATGAATACACACATACATATGTGATATAATTTTATTCAAGGAAATTATAATAAGAATGACTTTACATTCTTACACAGGAAGTTTTGTATTATTTGTAAAGTGTCTAGAATCCAGATGCATAACATTATACACGTAAAACATTTCTAGGAAGCCGAGGGTAGGAAATGAAAGTGATAAACATTTATGTACTTCAGGAAATAACACTATACAGTATTATTTTAATCAAAGATTTTTTTTTCAAAGGTGGCAAAGAGTTCCTAATTCCAAATAACCAAGCTTCATCTCTTAAGGTTCTCCCCAGCTCCAATGCAATTTACTACCAAGTATAGCATATTAACTTGTCTTTACTAGCAACTGCTCTGTAAAACAACTAACGGAGCAAAATTTAACTATGCTCCTTGGATTCTGATCCAATAATAAATAGCATACAAAAATTAGTCTTCAGGAATAATGTAAAGGAATTTGAGTGATAAAATCCATATTCATATGTGGAGGCCCAATGGTATTTTAGTATTATAATATATTGAAAAGTTCGAGGCAGCAGTTAATCTATTTTTTGAGAGCCCTCAACATAGGAACGACAGAAAATCAGTCATGAATATTTTGAAATTCCATTTCCCAGATTTCTTGCTTAATAACTCGTCTAGCATTTTCAGGACCAAATGAAACAAGAAATTCAGATGAAAAGCTGTTAGTATCAGGGTTCTAAGTAACTCCCCCAATGAAATCAAACTCTGAGGCTTGAAATTCCTCAAAGCTAACTTTTATTAGAGATGTCATATTGGCACATCTGAGAAAACCCGAATCTGAGAGCTTCCAGGTTTCCCACACCCAAAAGAAAGTTCAAGACCTTGCCCCTCATCCGATGTCCATCACACATCCAATCATGTACAGTCCGGAACAGAAAATATCTTCCCATTCTTCTTAGCACAGCTGCAGGGCACCTTGGCCTTGACTTTCTATAAAGAATTTTGTTTTGATTACATTTCTTCTTCACTCTATAGTATCCCCCCTCCCGACTTCCCACGGTAGGACTTGTGGCAGGCTTGAAGCCTGAAGGCACAAAGGTAGAAAGATGGCTTCAAGGTCTGACAGTTAGTTTGAAACTACTTTTATCCGGGATCACTAGAGGGATTGATTTGCTGAAAACAAAAGGAGAATATTAATATAGATCACGGGTGTCAAGTTCACAGTGTCACGTTGCTGTCACATGACATTTTGTGATGTTTTTTCCCTTCGCAGAGCTGGAGTGGGTGTGGCCTGTGTGTAACCCATCCGGCGCATGGGCTGCCAGTTTGACATCCCTGATATAGATCAATGTAAAAAGAATGGATTAGGTGCTAAAAAATGAAGGGCACATAGACATATTCACACACGCACAGATCTTCTGGGTCTGGACTTGGTTTTTCATCCAGAATTCATAGAGTCAACTGGAACAAAGAAAAGTTTCAACCAAAATTGATGAAAAGGAATAAAGCTCATTCTTCCAGAAAAAGGTTTACCATTTCAGTAAGAAGTGGCAGAATGTTGAATCTGTCAGCCCTGGAGGTCATCTTTTTCTTTGGATCGTCAGGGCTGCCACACTTAGTGCTGTGGGAAACTGGGAGAGCGGATTGCATGGAGTTGCAGAGATATCTAGCCATAATAACATTCTTTTCTCTGGGAGTCAAGGACATTCGGCTTGCACCTAGAGTGGCGTGACTGAGAGGCATGGAGCATTGATTGGACCATGTGATGGACATGTGGGTGCAGGGAAAGGGACTTGGACTTTCTTTTGCGTGGGGAAAACCTGGAAGCTTTCAGATTCAGGTTTTGCCAGATGTGCCAATATAAGAATATGACATCTCTAATAAAATAGAACTTTAAGGAACTTCTAGCCTCGGAGTCTTCTTTCATTGGGGGTGTTACTTGGAACCCTGACAGAATCTTTGTTCTAAATCAAACCAACAGTTATAAATTATGTATTTTATAAACTTGCATGTTACCTCTTGTAAAAGGCAACAAAATACATGTATTTTCTAGACAGAAAATGATAAGAATGTAGTGAGATATACTGCTAAGCAAATATGCACAATAAATCTGAAATCAAATTAATTTTCAGTGAACCATATTTAATTGAAAAAATAATTAAACTGCCAAATTGGCATCAGGGTAAAAATAAATAAGATTTCTGAAGCAGGAAGTGCGATGTCTTGACTTCTTTTTGAACCTTCGTAAATGCATCATGCAAACTTGCTGTCTGAAATTATAGTTGTGCACTATAGTACCTGCAGTTTGCAAAAGCATGTGTAAAAAATGGCATTTTAAAAAATTCTTCTGCCTTTTTAACTGGTCATGTTTTAGTCTCAGACAATTAAGCCAAATAAATCTGTACTGACTGATTAAATTAGCATGATCTACGAAGCTAGATAATTACACCATGCAAGATATAACATCCTATTCCTAGAAGCCGTGGAAGGTCTGGTCCTCAGTCTTTCTGGCTGCTAAGCACTTGCCAGGCATTTTCAAGATTGCTTTTCCTTCTTTTCCGGCAAGAGAATCGTCTCACTGTACAGTTGGAAGGGCTCTTGGCGGACAACCGAGGGCTTTGTAGCCATTACTTTAGCCCTGGATGATCTGCAGGTCACATTCAGCCTTGCCGCATCCCCCAAAAATGAGTACTGTACCAATGTTCAGCAATCTTGTATTTTCTTTTGTCCTCCTAATTGTGTGAAGGAGAGCAGAAGACCACTGCTTCCATGTCCACCTTCCATTTCCAGAAAAATACCTAGAATCTTTGCTTCCATAATTCAGTCATTTTATCCCCAAATTTCAGCACAATAATTTTAGGACATTTTCTGGGTTCTGGGCTGCATTAACAATGAAATTGGAAGCAATTTGTGTTGCAAAAGCTTCCTGCTTACTGTCCTACCCTTAAAAATGCAAACAAAACAAAATTTAAAAAAATTGTGTACATTCTTAGTTAAATAACCCAGAATTGGAAACTCTCTAAAACAGGGGGGCCAAACTGGCTGCCCGTAGAACAGATACGTCACACAGAGGCCATGCCCACCTCAGCTCTGCAAAAGGAAAAAAACATCGCAAAAGTCACATGAAAGCAGTGTGACGCCATGAATTTGACACCCGTGCACTAAACACTTTTGCAATCTGTTCTACTATAGAATAATTACTATTGCTACAAAATGCCTTCTAATGTTTGATCAAAATGGATTTCATTAGCATTTCTATTTATTCCAGTTTTGTCTCTTGGAACAGCATAGAACATTTATTCCATCTTATGTGTAACATCCCTTCAAATACTTGGAGGCAACAATCATATCTCACCTTTCATTTCAATTTATACCAGTGGTGAAATTCAGCCGGTTCTATCCGGATCGCGCGATCCGGTTGCACCAGCGGTGTGAGGTTCTCCCACCCGCCTAGACGTCATCGTGTCCCATTTTTTACCCTCTGCGCATGCGCAGAAAACTCCACACGTGCATGGAGGAGGTGTACACACTCACATTTGCGAACCAGTAGCAAAGGTAAGTGAATTCCACCCCTGCTTTATACTGTATACAAAGTACATCCAACAAAATTATATTGTTCAAAATTATGGGATTTGCTTAAAATATCTAAAGAACAAGTTGAGAAAGGATAATTCATAGCATTTAGACCATAATTTCCCCTCAAGACCTAGTGGTACCCTTAATAAAAGGATTCCACACTGTTTTCTTCCATATTTTAGTGATGTGCGTGTGTACATGTGTGTATAGTAATATGTTTTTAAAACCTGTTTTTTTTTCTGCTCTGGAAAATATATCTTCATTTCCATCATTGCTATTTTTTCATCTTCCCCTTCTCTTTTTACACAATTCCTGAAGATGTACAAAGACTATCCTACTTAAAGTTTCTGGCTATCCAATCCAGCCTTGGACTAATTAGTAAACATTTTGTAATTAGCCATAATACATAATACTGTTAGCCAAAACACAATACTGGTTTGGAATAAAAAAACAAGTTGATCACTGCTGCAAGAAGCAGAGGAATATGAACTGTAAAAAAATGTTCTGAATACCTGTTGTTTTAGGGATATATTTCTGGCTTTACATAAGTGCTATAAAAAATTGAAGTGCTTCTACACTCACTGGAAAAAATGCATCACAGAACAACATATACCGTTAGTTTTCGGATAAGAAAGAGATAGGCTGAATGTAATGAGAAGTGTGAGAATATCAAAACCTATGAGTTGCTTGCCTACAAGGAATGCTTGTCTTTGAGAAATAGACACAAAATGTGATTTTGTGCTATAAATAGGGCAGCTTAAAAATTAAAGTCTTTTAAAAATTAAAAAAATAGTCTTTTTCTTTAAAAAACAGCACACTCTATTCTCAAGTTTAACTTTATGGCATGCTGATCTGATAGCATAATGAGTCATAGCAGGATGACATGCTTACAGTGGCACTGTTTAACTAACCACAGAGTTGATGTTCAGAAAGTGTAAAACATTGTTCTTTGTGTGAGATGTCACTTGCCTAAGGTAAGCAAAGTATCTTACCTTACCCTGAATGGAAGAAAAGGAACTATAGTTGAAATTGGATTTTTAAGTGGAAGGACTGTGTGTGATAGCAAATATTACCTATTCAAAAAAAAATGCATATGCCAAACTCCCAAAAGAACAATTAGATTGAAAAAGCATGTTGTGTTCTAACAGAGCACTTGCTAGACAGCACACAATGAATATAATGGGGACTGTTTCATATGTACAGTACATACCATTTCAAGAATAGCCTTTCTTCTTCATGTAGATTTAAATTATACAATAAGATAGGTTGGCATCTCCAGTGTACACAGGAGAACAAATCTAAAGCCATATGGCTCCTTACTACCATCTTCCCATGGGTAACGAAATTTTATAGCTCTTTTGAGTGTTTTGTGCTGTGTATACCAAGAAAGTTGTTTTAAAGTCAGCACAAATATATCTGACTACATCTTGGCCATTTCAAACAACGTAATTTTGAAAGTTCCAAACATGCAGAACGGCCAAAAATGACTTGTTCTAACCTCAATACAGATTGTTCAGTTTATTCCTGATATCAGAATAAAATATTTAAGCCTTTTGGAATTTTCTTCCGATATAACCAATTTGGAATGCTTAAATGGAGGGTTTTTCTAAGTAGGGCTGTAATGCAATCAGGCGATGCTCTCGATTCTCTTCAGAACAAGAAGTCAGAACATCTGCTACAGAGAGCAGGAGCTTTCTGCTGGTAGCTCCTTGTTGCATAATGACTTCATGTAGGAAATTCAGCAAGACATGTCATTCTTGGCTCTTAAAAGACAATAGAAAGTAGATATGCTATTTCTGGACTCTGATGAGCCTGTCTGAAACTGGGGAGTAGACCATAAACTGGATTTAGGTGAAGGTCAGATTTTAAAATGGAGTGGGGCCATTTTGGATAGATATTCATTCCCCTCCCAAGCAATTCTGCTCCAGGTTTTAGTGAAGCTCCTCTTTCATTTGTTTCTTTAGAAAAACAGCAGAGAGCAGTACCACAACAGCTAACAAAAAAACAACAACAACCATCAGAGATCCAGATGACCCTCATCCTGATTATGTTCAGGAAGTTACTGAAGATCTGGCTATTCTCCCAGACCTTGGATTAAGTGGATGACAGAGCCCACAATATAATATTTGTCTTTGGATCATTTTGTGAACCTTTTTCTTTTCTGATATTGTTCTTGCTTTTCTAACTATTGGTGTAGAGCAGTTAGGAGTCAGGGAGCTCTAAATTGTTTAAATACGCACAAATATACATTTATATATACTCATGTAATGGGGAAAGTGGGAGTATTCAAACTTATCCTGCAATCAGGCTTCTAGAGAGGGTGTAGTAAAAGGCGTCCTGCATTCATTGGCAAATAAAATTGGCAAAATAACAGTTCATCCTGTGCAATGAGTAAGCTGGGGAGACTGAAATTCTAGCTTCCCTCAGTCACAAAAGTCCAGAGGAGATTTTGAGGCATTCTCCCTCCCTCAAATAGCTTGTGGGTGGGTGTGGGG
>JANHFK010003231.1:67811-78168 GCA_036250565.1 Sibynophis collaris | reverse complement strand
ACTAGGATAGAGGAAAATCCTCTATCTCTAGCCCTCCAGAGATCATCCACCAATGCGACCAATGCCGTTTCGGTGCTTGGCCACTCTTTTTAAAAAGAAAAAGACTGTCATCAAATACAGGGATTAAAAGAAAAATGTTATTTTTCTCTTTTTGTTCAACAGATAAGATAAAGAGTATTCACTGACATTTCTCTATAGGACAAATACTTTATTTTTATCGTATTTATTAATGCATAAAATGTATTAGTAATGATAAATA
This sequence comes from Sibynophis collaris, assembly GCA_036250565.1. NCBI lineage: Eukaryota > Metazoa > Chordata > Lepidosauria > Squamata > Sibynophiidae > Sibynophis > Sibynophis collaris. The sequence goes on along the minus strand of JANHFK010003231.1, from coordinate 77,909 downwards.
TGAAGCAATCTACAAATTTAAGAAATCCACATATAAAATTAAACAATTGGAATCAATGACCAGATAGGTAATGAGCTGCTTCTACTTCTTCCTAGATAAATTAACTGGGATTGTCTGGGATTCTTACACAGAACAGGAGTTGAACTTTGTTTTTGTTTTTAATATCAGTCTTAAATGCAGCTGCACTCATATCTGACTTAGAATGGCCCACATATTTAATTCTGTAATAAGATTATGTTTTAATCTTAATTACAAAATAATAGCAATATAATAATTTACCTCAATTACTGAAACCAAACGATTAGGAACATTCCCCCTCCAGCAATACAAATGCAATGTCAAGCCGCAGTCTCCCTGAGCAAGTCAGTGCTTTTTGGGGAGCATGCTTCAATCTGTAGAATAACCTTTTATTTAAAAAGTAAATCCGGCATAGAATTTAATTCTAATTGAAAACCATTCTTGGATTACAATTTTATACATCCAAGATTTGAGTTCTAGAGTTCATATCTTGATTTGATAATACTGATTTAATGTGTTGTTTACGATCTACACTCTTTTAAAGTGATTTGCACTATGCAGTATTAACCAAGAATATTTAGTTTAATGTTCAACAGGGGCATGTGTTAATGGATATTACACATGCCTCTTAAGAATACACTGGCATATATTAGTGTTATATTTCAGATTTGTTGTTTAGCGGCTGTATTTCACTAATGGTACATTCTTCTTCTTCTGTTTTTCAAAAAACAAAATAAAATGTAATGTAGTTGTCCAAATCATTCTCAATGATGAACTTACCTGGATTAAAGACTATATCTGCCACATGTACATTGAATCAGGGATATTTGACAGTAAAATATAAGCTATACTGAATTCTCATTAGTAAGGACGAAGAGTTGGGCTACAGGTGAAAGAGCCTGTATCTTGCATGCTAAAAATCACAAACCTAACTCTGTGGGTACTAAACTCCTTATGTTATGAAAAATAAACTGGAAGCTGGGACTTCAATGTCAGTTAAATCCAATTAAATCCACCTCACCCGGTTGTTGTGTGAAAAATAAGAAGAGGAAGAAGTATTATATATGTTTATTACCTTGACAAATCTGTCCTCTGTGAACATTTGTCTTTTCCCTTTTTCTATATATTTGCCTGTAATTCCACACCCCTTCTCTGTATCTTTTTTCAAAACACTGCACATTTAATCTAAGGGCCAAATGCTCACTGGAAAACTGCTACTTTGCCTGAAGCTGGGCGAAGACCCCCTTCCTCTATGACCTCCACTTGCTGATCCAGGAGGAGCTGCAAAGCCAGGAAGGGTCTCCAATCACACTGCTGCTCTTTCAGGGCACTGCAACTCATCCTGAGTCAAGAGAAGGGCTATACAGAAGCCCTAAGATACAAATAACAGTAGCTGTCTTGGGAGGGTTCAATTTAAGCCTGTTATCTCCCATCCAGTCCTTACAGCCTCCAGATAGTGGGACAAGACTTCAACAGTTCTCCAGTTGCAGTGTGTATTTGGGTGTCCTTATCATATTGATGATATTGGACCCTAGACCACTGGATGACCTCCCAAAGCTTTTAGAAGTGTTATATTCGAGTAGGACTGTGTGGGATGCCAATTTTCCACTTCCATGTATGCTACATTTAGTAATAAAATGGTCACCATTTTCTATCAGTTTTACAATACCCATAACAAATCATGATCACCATTTAGGATTAAATCAAGTTGCCTCCCTTCTGTCCATCCCAGTCTATGTCTTAATGCCTAATGTATGTAGAAATCTAATACTTTGTTCAGCCTGAGCTATCTGGGGGTGGGTACTAGAGGCCTCCCATTTCATCCAGGTACAGAAAATTTGGATAGATAAAGATATCTATCTATATATCTATATCTACAGTATATGGTATTTCTTAACATAGGTTAAGAAAAACATCAAACCATGTCCCTGAATGAAATATTTGCAATTTGTGGGTTCTTCTGAGACCTTTGTATTTCATTATAAGAACACATGATAATTGTTTTTTTCTGAAAGCAAAACCTGAAATGGTAATTATCTAAGACTAATTTACTGAAGAGTTATAAAAATCAAATGTTCCCAAAACTGGAATAAAGTTTTAAAAACAAAATCCCAAGGTTGATTTTAGATTTATATTTTGTTGACAAATCATTAGAGAGAGAGACTTATGCATACAGTAGGAGCATTTTTAATAAAAAGACTGAAATCTCAGTTGGTGCAACCAGTTGGCCAACTCAGCTGGTGAGAAAGGATTGCCTGGCTTAAACAAACAAACAAATCTAAAATTTAAAGGCCCCTTAGGGCATATAATAATAAAATTTATGAGGAGGAAACATATTTGGCATTGGTCGCATCCTTGATGTTCAAGCAAATGTGATGCAAACTGTTAATTATGTTAATGAAAACATGTAAATTAGATGCTATTTTCTGGTTTATAACACATTTCAGGCCTAAACAAGCTGGCCACCTTTGAGACGTGATTTGTACTTTTTCCAGTTAATAGTAACAGTGTAAAATGGAGGCAGGGGGAAGGTTGTTAATCCAGAGTTCAATGTTCTGATTTAATGGTTCAGCCTTAATGTTTTCATCTTCCTCTAAATATGCCCTTATCAGTCTGTGACTATTAGACTGTTTATACCCTTTGGCTGAGTCAGGTAACATTTCTCAGAAGTGGAAAAGCATAGACTCTTCGCCTCCCTGCCTGCTGGAGGGCTGGTTTACATTGAGCCCAAGTGACATAATGGTACAGTGTCAAGTTACATGGAAGAGTTGGTAAGAATAAAAATCTCAAAATCCATTTGTCATGATTGTAACATCTGGATTACTTTAGAGTAGGTTTTCTACTTTACTCTCGGACAGCCTTGATAGCTTTTTCTTATCAAGATTCTGCATTACAATCTTCCTCACTTTATAAGGAGGAACAGACCATCTTATGCCTTGTTGCCTACAATAAGAGTTCCAAAGAGCCTTATTTTCATCTATGAAAAGGCTGTATTCAGACAATCCTATTCATGCCTCCCCCCCCCCCTCTCTGTTCAATTGTCCAATTCTTGGAGATTGCTTGGACAAGTCCCTGCAGTTTTCTTGGCAAAGCTTGCCCTTCTTCCCGGAGAAAGTGACTAGCCCAAGATCACCCAGCTTGCTTTCTGCTTAAGGTGGAACTAGAACTCAGAATCTCCCAGTTTCTAATCTGATGCCTTACCCACTATACCAAACTGGCTCTCTGCATGCCTAATTGCTGTAGTGATTGCTAGTGTTTCTTCTAAATAAATGGGCAATCACAACAGAAATGGTAGAACATCAAGATAATTCTTGTAATCTTTTGGTAGTTCCTACTAAATGTTTGACCCATTTATAATCAAGGCTTTGCTTGTAACAACAGAATAAAAAACTTGCAGATACAGAATTTGATTACATTCAGCTTATCTGTAAAAGAAACCCAATATGAGTCTCAACCAAGCTAAAAAGATTACTCTAATGCACTGAGAGATAACAAGCTACTTACATTTTCAGTTATTTTTAATGGCAAGCAATATAAAACTGCTTAAGCACTGAATAAATGATATGAATTGAAAAATTAGAATATTACCAAAAGACCAAAGCAAAGTACTTATTCTCAATATAAAACATAAACTGTTACTAGGCAAAATATTGATTTGAACATTTTAAGATAATTGCATGTATAAGTTTTTGGATGGTTTTTTTTGGTTATTTCATTATTTAATCCAACAGCCCCAGTATAAAAAGCCTCTTCTGTAACTACAGGTAGTTCTCAACTTACAACAGTTCACTTAGTGACCGTTCAAAGTTACAACGACACTGAAAGTGACTTATGACCATTTTTCACTTATAACCATTGCAGGATCCCCATGGTCACATGATTTACATTTGGCTGCTTGACAACTGACTCCCATTTATGACGGTTGCAATGTCCTGGGGTCATGTGATCACCTTTTGCAATCTTCTGACAAGCAAAGTCAATGGGAAAGCAGGATTCATTTAACTGTGTAACTAATTGAACAACTTCAGTGATTCACTTAAGAAATGTGGCAAGAGAAGTTGTAAAATGGGATAAACCTCACTTAACTAATTTCTCGCTTAGCAACATAAATATTGGGCTCAATTGTGGTCATAAGTTGAAGACTACCTGTTCTTAGCCTGGTGAAAAGATGAAAACCGTTTTAGTGAATATTCTGGATATCATTTTATTATTTTACATAACTTTTCTCAAAATATTCTTAAAAGAAAAATAGACCTACAATATCTGGGTTACTTTTCCACATTAGGCCTGTTTGCATTTTAGTGAGTATTCCTAAAAGTTCACATCTGAAACTTGAGGTCTGAATCTTGCTGCCCAAGTGAAAAAAAATGTGTGTAGTGTTCTACATTACAGTTTTCAACAACATATATTTATTTAGGATACAATGATGCATTCCTGTAAGGATTACAGTCCTATGAGTGCTCAAAATATTTCACATGGATTATTTTGAAATAAGTACACTGCAAGATAGGTTGCTAAATGAGGGAAAGCAGAAACAGTAAGGAATTTACCAAATACTGAGTTTCCATGAGATTTAATTATCCCTTAGTTAATCCATTGCTGCAAGTTCAGGGTAGAATATGAATTGCTTTTGAAACATTATTCCTGCATGCATATGCATGTGTATGCATGTATGTGTGCATATATACACACACACATATCGTATGCCTCCCATCTCACCAGTGATATATGAAACTCTAGTGCCCACATAAAGCACCTGGGTTTTGTTATTCGTTTCAATAAAATATATGGATATTTTATATTTGGATCACTACAATATTTGGATCACTCAACCACTCCCTTTTAAAGGAGCAAAAAGCCATCTGAACAACATGGAAAGAATCTTTTTATGCCCATCTTAGTCTTTCTAGATGCAATGAGAATAAGAATTACATTATATATTACATAAAAAGAATTACTACCAACCTGCCTTCCATTGAGGACCTGTATACTGAGGAATCAAAAAGAGGGCTGTGAAAATATTTAAAGACCTCTGGACATAAATTGTTTCAACTCCTACTTCAAAATAATGCTATAGAGCACTGCACACCAATACAACTAGACACAAGTACAGTTTTTCCCCAAAGTATGATTTGATTGCTTATTTGTACCCTATGACTATCATTAAGTGTTGTACCTTATTATTCTTGATGAATGCATCTTTTCTTTTTATGTCCACTGAAAGCATATGCACCAAAGACAAATTCCTTGTGTGTCCAATCACACTTGGCCAATGAAGAATTTTCTTTCTTTCTTTCTTTCTTTCTTTCTTTCTTTCTTTCTTTCTTTCTTTCTTTCTTTCTTTCTTTCTTTCTTTCTCTCTCTCTCTCTCTCTCTCTCTCTCTCTCTCTCTCTTTCTTTCTTTCTTTCTTTCCTCCCTCCCTCCCGCCTATCTATCTATCTATCTATCTATCTATCTATCTATCTATCTATCTATCATTTATCTATCTATAATCATTTTGGTCAGGCCTAACTCAGAAAAATTTAGAGATTTGAATTTTTCTCAAGAAACACATTTTTGAGTAATTTAGTTCTATTAAGGCAGAAATGGGGAAAATGTTATCTAGCACTTTTCTTAGTGGGAGCAAAAGTTCTATACAGCTAAATCAAAAATAATACAGAACTCTTCCTAAATGTGAGTTATGATCAGACAAATAGCACCACCTGTAGGACAAACGAATGCACTGGAATAAACTATCAGATTCAGCTTTAATAAAGCCTAGGCTGTTTTCACTGGTCAGCTTGACTGGGTATGTTAGAAACTGTAATCCAATAGGTCCAAATCATTTATTCTAAAACATTTTAAAAACACAAATATCCTTGTTTATTATACTTTACAGTGGATCTTCAAAATGATATCTGATAAGTAAGTATAAAGTTAGAGGAACAGAATACTTATATTCGTACACAAGCCAATAAATTATTATGCAATCAAGTTCTTACTGAGAATGAAAACAATAGATTTTTTTATTCCTACTCAATAGTTAGCATCCACTGGGTATGGCAAATATACTTGCAGTCACATACAAATGTCCTTCTTCATTGTCAGAAGAGATATGAATTTGAGAGACAGGATTATTAAGGAATCTTATTCAGATATTTTTTTTCTTAAACTACAAAAGTAGCACAATTACTATGATTTAATATTCAAAACCCAAATACTATTGAACTCAATTGGACTTGCTCCCAGAAACTCAATTCAGAAATATGCTTTAAATACAGCCATCTTGAGTACTTTCTGCCAAAAATATTTGTCTTTTGAAGAATAAAACTGCCTCATCTTTCTCCAGCTTTTTGAATTCCTTGTGAGAAACCTTGACGATGACAACAACAAAAAGAATAGAAAAGAATTAACTGTAAATTAGCACAAATCTTACATCAAAAATAATCATAATGAAACAAGAGGGAATATTGGAGCTTGTGAGGACATTTTACCTCTAACCTTAAAGGAGCCATTCCTGAACCAAAGAACCTAACAGAGGAGTTCCAGTTTATCAAGGAACAGTATAAGTGTTAATTAATTATTGCCAAGATGTGTAAGAATAGTCATTGCTTTGTGAAGGATCACTGTAAATATTCACATATCCTATGTCATCTAATTATCACTCTGTAGATTCTGTATTAGATTCTCCTTTGATGTTGACAGATGGCACAGAAGTACTAAAAGCAGAAGTAATAGAAGTACCTGCCAAATTCAATTCACACTATATGTACACTATATGTTCACTCCAAGAGACGCACACTGACATTGTTTAATCTCTAAGGTGCTAGAAGACTCTGCTTTCACTGCAATTGTTTTAACATAATGTTCAAGGAATAATACTTTCAAGCAATATTCCAAAGTGATATTTTATATTACCAAGTAATATCAATACTGAAAATGGGCTCTAGGTTGATGTTACAGAACATACTCTGCATGAAGGGAAAAAAAAGATCCCAGGATTACCCTGTGGATCCAGAAATTGACCCATGCAGCAACTTGCAGCACTGTAGCAGATGTATATATAATATTGAGCTAAAAGAGCCAACATACAAATTAATATAAAATAAGATACTTATATCCACTAAGCCTTTTGATTAAAATTCATACAAAAACTTATTATTTTCTGCATAATGACATAGATTAGCAAACTGCAGAAGTCATGCTGTCTGGTTTAATTTTGAACTCGTTGCTCCTGATGTATCCTTTTTGGTCTTTAAAAGGAAGGACAAGTTCTAATGTTATTCTCCCTTAACAATTTCAACGATATGTTTTCTTACCAATATAACTTGGTATCCCAGTCGATTTAAATGTCTTATTTTCATTGCCAATCTGCCTTTTGGGTGTTTTGAAGGATTTGAGAAAGCACTTGCAGTTGGGCACAGCACTGCTATCCTGTAAACAAGGACAAGAGAAATGCCTACAATAATAACAGAATTAATTATAGCAGTCTGCGGAAATATCAATACAGCGAAAAAAGGATGAAAATTCCAAAGGCTCTTCACTTGGATAATTGTAACCAAAGCCTGTCCTACCTGCATATGTAGATTATGTGATTTATGCATATATGTTTCAGTTAAAACATCTCCATCTCTTTTTGTGTAGTACCACTCTCTTTTACACTGAGGTCATTCAAAGGCTGATACAACCTTCAGCTTAATGCCTATAGCCGTGCTATAAACCTATTGCCTTTAGAATGACAGTTTAAAAAGATAAAGAGAGATCATTCCAATGAATTCTTGTGTGTACACATAAAATACACCTCTATTTTCCAGAGATCATACAGCAGGTGCCTTCTGTACCTGAAATGACATGGTTTCTTTTAAGTGTGCTCACATGTACATTTTGCCCTTCAAATCTGGATGTCTGCACAGAGAAATAAGTCTTTCTCTGAAGATCATGACATCTAAACAATTATGCCTGGAAATTCATCCTACTGGACAACAAACTAAGTAAAGTATACATTCAGATAAAAGTACCGTTTGAGATTGGGATCCCCTTTCAGCTGATCTGCTTCTGTGCTTGTCAATGCTATTTTTCGGTTTGCATCCATTAAAATTTCAAAATCTAAAAAAAAAGGCCAAATGTTATGTTTTTATAAAGAAATCGCTATACATTCAGAATTTCTCAAAATAAGTCAAGGAAAAATGTATTTGAATAAACATACTTATTAAAGTTACATTTGTTTTTACTAACATCAATGAAGAGAAATACCGCTGTGGTTATGGAGAAAAAAAATCACAATTGATTATAAACAACTGAAGTTTGGACAAAATCTTTCCCAACTAGTAAGGTGTCATAAAAAGCAGTGAATTCTTCCACACATTGAAGCAGTGAGGCTGTGTAAGCATGGAAACAGAATACATACCCTGTTTCCCCCCAAATAAGACATCCCCTGATAAGAAGCCCAATTGGGCTTTTGAGCACATGGCAATAAGGCCAAGCGCTTATTTCAGGGTTCAAAAAAAATATAAGACAGGGTCTTATTTGGTGCAAAATGTATGCTACTGGAGAAGAGGGAACGAGGATCACATGAGGTGGTTTTTATCATCATCATCATCATCTTCTTTTAATGACCCCATAATCCCTTGCATCGGGATGGAGTCTGGCCAACTGAATGGAGCTGAGTGTTTACTGGCCGATTGCCCTTCCTGTCACCAATGCGGAGTTTTGTTCAGCAGATATATTCTCATTGTGAGAAATATCTGCCTCTAGCTAGGATCGAACTCACAGCCTCCTGAATGTGAGGCAAGAGCTCCGCCACTAGGCCACGGCCCCACATTATGTGGTTTTATAAGGGATTTAAAACCAGATATCCTGCATTTACTTTTCTCATCGGTAGCAGCAAACAGAGTCCAAAACGGGATTGTAAACCTAGCCAGATCCAAACTTTTAAAACACATTTCCATCTAATGTCTATCTAAGGATAGGTTCGCCCATGAAAAAAAAGTTATCCTCCTTTTTTTCTGCAGAATAATTTGCAAACCTCGTGCTTCTCTTCTGTTTTGCTTGTGTCTTAACACGAAGCAGCAAATTGTGCGTGCGGCACGCAGGCTTAATAACAGCTAGAGAAACTTATTTGTGTGTTTTTGGTTTTATATTTTTAGAGGCCACAACGAATCAGGGGAAGAAACCTTACTAGCCTGTGGTTCCCTTCCTCCAGAAGGCAAGTCCATTTTTAGGGTCGTGGGTTTTATTTTTCCAGAGTTGGGCTTAATCTTGTGGAGAAAAAAAGAAAATAGAAACCGTAATTAAAATTTGAAAGTGGCAATGATTGGGCCTCAAGAGCATCCTTTTATTGAAGAGAAATGTCATATTACTCATAAAGTTTCAAATGGATGGTTGTCTTATCATAAAGGGCCATGAAAAACAGACACATAAAGTAGATTTTTTTTTAAAAAATACTATCTTCTCATTTTAACACCTTTCATTTTAGGAAAAATAAATGATCCGTCTTCTATTTTCCTCTTAAAATACAGATGCCACAAAACCACAATTTCTTGATGTACCAGGAATGTCTACAGGGACCATCCTCGGAGCCGGTAGCATAGGAACCAAAATTGCAAACGAAGTTTTAGATTTGCAAAGGTACAATATAAAAATTCTTCAGTTAAGGCTTATAAATTTCTTACAGATCGATTGGGGTTTTTTGGAAAAGAAAATGGATGCTATCCAAGTTTTTTTGTTTTTTTTTAAATGCAACAATCCTAAATATAAAAAGATATATCGGGATGCAATTCCGAGTGTGAAAATTAATTCGGAATTAATTTTTTGTCTAGAGGTCAGTTCAGGGTTTGGTCTGGTCTGATGAGTGCAGCTGGGGAAGAATCTGGCAGTCGGGAGCCTGGAATTAAAGCGAAAATAGCCAAGGTCAATATATGGCTGAGGGCATTAAAAAACCCTAGGGAACTTTTGACCGGGTCACCTGAGAGATTCTCTCTGCCACTTTTGCTCTTGAAATCCATAGAGAAGGTCCAAGGTTCATGTTGCTGTTTATACATTGACCTCCAATTCTTTCTTTCTTTCTTTCTTTCTTTCTTTCTTTCTTTCTTTCTTTCTTT
>JANHFK010003231.1:42857-60172 GCA_036250565.1 Sibynophis collaris | reverse complement strand
CCACCCCACTCCAGTGGAAGGATACTACAAATCCCCATTCCCACCCCACTCCTGGGAAAAGGTTACTGCAAAATCCCCATTCCCTCCCCACTCTAGGGCCAGCCAGAGGTGGTATTTGCCAGGTCTCCAAACTACTCCAAACTTCCTCTACTGGTTCTCTGAACTGCTCAAAATTTCCACTACTGATTCTCCAGAACCTGTCAGAACCTGCTGGATTACATCCTTGTCCCCAACTACCTTAGGTTCATTAGAACTTCAAATGGTCCCTAAACAACTTGTTGTAAGTCAAGGGGTTACCTGTAGAATATGCATTTTTCAAAAGCTCAAACTTGCATATCCTCACTGGGTTCATACAACACAGTAGTTCCTAAATCTGGATTGAGGAAATACATTGGCTGCGTTCGACTCGTGTATCGCACTCAGACCAATACACAACTGGTATATTATGGCTTATTTTGTTGGCTTGTTTCACATGACCCACTGCTAACCTAAAGCCTAGATTTCCACAATGGGCTGCTGAACCACAAACTACACCAGCCCATTCTAGTCCAAGTTAGTGCATTGTGCACAGAGATCCATGCGTATAACCAACCCTGTAAACAACTTCCCTGGGGCGTAAAGCTTAACCTGCAGACATTATTGTTGCTGTTGTTAGTTGCAAAGTCATGTCTGACCCATTGTGACCCCATGGACCATGTTCCTCCAGGCCTTCCCGTCCTCTACCATCCTCTGGAGTCCATTGAAGCTCACGCCTACTGCTTCAGTGACTCCATCCAGCCCCCTCCTTCTCTGCCGTCCCCTCCTTCTTCTTTTGCCCTCAATCATTCCCAGCATTAGGCTCTTCTCCAGGAAGTCCTTCCTTCTCATTCGGTGGCCACAGTACTTGAGTTTCATCTTCCTGCAGACATTAGGTACAATTAAAAATGGAATAATTAAATTGTGTTAAATAATGAAAAAGCATTTGTGCAAGTTGGTTTTTTTTCCTATTCGGCCCTGAAGAGAAACATTTCAGCAGAAGTAAACCCCTCCAAAGCTCTTTGAAGCTTTCACCTGCCATCACTTAAAAATAATTATGTTTCCTTTTATCCGTGTGAACTAGAAGCACCTTCCTCTTCTTCTCCCTTTCCAGGTTTCCTTTCTTCATCCCAACAAATCCTGCCCTATTTCAAAACTTGCACAGAATTAGGAATCGCGCCTAGGTTTGGCCTGGAAGCCCCACTGCAGAACTCTTTTGTTCAACTCAGCTGTGGCTTCAATCAAAGACAAGTAGAAAGAGAGACAGATCTATATAGAGAGTGACATTATGTCAAGGCTTAAACGAACCACCAAAGATTCCAATTTTGTTTCTCCTTTCTTCTTCTTTTCCCTAATGGTTTATAATTTGAAGGAAAGATAAACCGTCTCGTGCTATGTCATTAATGAGAATGTAAAGTTACTGCTTTAAAGCTTCCCCCGGGATCTTTTTGGTGTCAAATCAATTTGTAGACTGGGGTCCACAAGGCAGGGGGGGAAAAAATCACCAAAGCTTCCGTCGGCTTCTTCCAACAGTTGACAGAAGTTTCATTTCTCGACCTCGTTGGGTTTTTTTTTTCTTTCTTCCCTCGTAGCTTTGATCTTCGATGACAGGGTGAACTTTCATTTCGTCCTTCGGATTGCATTGATTGGAAGCAGCCTTTTGAGATAAGCACACTAATTATTCGGTTGGAAATTTAATTAAATCTTTTCATTTAGGAATGGAGGCACTAGTCCCTTCTGTGTACACTCCACGTGCCTTGTCTTCTCTTTCTGAAAACCTCCTAAACATTAATAAGGTAGGCTGTTTGCAAAGAGGACTCGTTTGGTTGTTGATGCTTTGCTTTAGATTTTTTTTTCTTCAGCTGGAAGCGAAGTCTTCAATATGTTTCCCGATTTTTCAACACATTTTGCGATAGTCTTTTGAAAACGAGATGGCTTTTGGTTGTTAAGTTATCGATACGGTTGTTAAGTGAATCTGCCTTCCCCGTGGACTTGGCTTGTCAGGGGAATGTCATGACCCCGGGAAACTGCAACCGTCGTAAATATGAGTCGGTGGCCAAGCGTCCGAATTTGGATCATGTGATCGTGAGGATGCTGCAACTATGGTCGTAACTGTGAAAAAGGGTCAGACGTCATTTCCCCCCGTGCTGTTGGAACTTCGAAGAGTCACTCAATGAACTGATGTAAGTCGAGGACTGTCAGAGTATGCATATTCATAGTCTGGAATAGATCAGCCAATGGGGACTGTTTGGAAACTGAAACATAGTATTTGTTTGTATGGGGCCATAAGAGACAGTTTGGAGTTGTCATGCCCCTGCCTGAGACTGAATCCGAAGGGGAAGAGGAACAGATTCCAGGGAGTGAGAGAGTGGCTGGTGAAGAAATTGAGGAAGGGCAAAGTCAGGCAGGGCAGGGCAGCTTAGAACAAGGGAGAGGGGTTCAGATGAAGAGCAAGGCCCACCCCCTCCTCATCCTAGGCAGCGCAGGGAGAAACGGAGAAGGGAGCAGCATGGGTTGCATGGATTACGAGGCAGGAGAGGGACCCAAACCTCTCTACAACGCCCAGCTGCTGATAGAGTTTAAAAGGAGAAGAAAATGGGAGGGGTTTTGTCGGAAACAAACACTGAGTATCTTCTGTTCACTGCTGTATCGGAGTTCCTGGCATCCTCCCAACAGGATTGAGTTACTGCCTTGCTACTTCAATTCCAGAATTCCTTATCTTGCTTACCTTGCCGGATTAATTATCTTGTATTGCCTTGTTTGAAGTTTGTTTTGGTTACTACAATTGGGACTGAAGAATTGCCAGCCAAAGACTGTTACAGGTTGGTGGAAAAGCTCTCTACAGGCTGTAGAATTAAAAGGAACATTTGGGCATAGTTGGTATTAATAAAGGAACTCATTACAGTTATCTGGCTGTATTACCTTTGTGTTATGCCCCGGGTCATCACATATCTCAGCTTGAGATGTTCTTCCTTCTTTTCAAGAGCTTGGACTCTGTTCTCATGAGATTCAAACATCTCTTTAATTTCCTCTTGCCTAGGATCCATAGTGTGTCCAAGTGTTTCAACTTTAAGTATACACTTGGCTAAAAAACTTACAAAGTGAATTAAAATAAGTAGCTCAAAGTTTGATGCTTCCTTTGGTTCAATTTCAGATTGCATTATAATTAATCAGACTGTCAGCTGAGCAACCGACCTCTGTAGACTAAGCAAGAGTCCAGGGATCTTTCTTCCAGCTAAGGCAATGCCTCAATCAAGAGAAGAATATTTCTTCCCCTAGGTTCAAAATGTATAGAAGGGATACATAAAATTTCTTATCAATTATGTTTTAACAAACAGTTGAATTATATTTTTTCAAGAGTCATGGAACAAGAGGAAATAGTCAGCAGTTAATGTCTCTTCATGTTGCCCTGAAATCTTGCAGTCTTTTTCTTCTCATCAATCTGCTTCTCTGCCATGGTGTGACTTTTTAAAAAATTTATACAGTGGGATGAGTCTATCTTTAAGCAGGATGATTGCTTCAGAAAAATAAAGGTGGCTTTTTTGAGAGATGTTTTATTTTGTACAGGTACTTTATTAGCAATTAGGGGAAAAACACAACTATTTACAGCAAAGGGCCAACATTTGCCAGTGCTTTATTTTTTCTATCTGTCTCGCAGAGATATTTACTAATAGAAACCCCTTGGTTGCTTAATTATCTTGCTCCCTCTTTCTCATCCTTCCCCCTCAGTTTTTCACTGAGAGAAGGATAAGAAGGGAATTTTAGTGTGTGCTTAAAGCTCTTCTTCATGGAGTTTTGGGCCTCAACTGGCATTGATATAGCACGATTCTGGGTCTTCTGATCAGCCCCTTCCAGTCTAGGGCTTCCGCAAAGGCTCCTGGGTCTAACAGCTGCCTCTTTCTGACCCTTTTTGCCTTGGGTTTGGGGTGAAGGACATCCATTTATCTCAGTCATCTCTTCTCCCAAGGAAGCCTCCAGCCAATGACTTCAGGTTTCTCCCACTAGGGTGCACTCCTGCCCTGTTCCTCAAGGCCATATCTGATTCTCTGTCATATGCTACACTTCCTTACTAGGTTCATTACTTAACCCAATGAACTTTTGTGGTCTTTAACCATCGTAAAGATTTTAGGATACTAATGAACAATGCAATATTAAGCTGATCATTTTGAAAGAAATATGGGTAATAGTATAAAACGGAAAGTGGGTATTTTGGTTACCTTTTATTATGCAACAAATTTACATAGATATGATCAACATAGATTAAAGGAAGAAAATAAAAATAAAATCTCTTACCTGATTTTACTAGATCACTGAGAATTTCCTCTTGAAGCAGTTGATTAAGAGCAAGTTGGGGAAGATATCCAACAAGACAGAATGAATATACAACTCTTAGTAAATCCATATTATCAATCTCATGTAGATGTTTATTCAATATATTATTCAGAGAGTCAAGAAACCTTTAAAAAATGGAGGTAAACAAATACATAAATTCCTAATAGGTTAAATAAATCAACAAATACTTGGGGCTTATATAGCAACTCACAGCTGAATATTCTGAGATAAATTAGGAAAATGTCTACATATCGCTATTTTGCAATAGGAACTTCCTTCCATAATCAAAAACAAAACACATAGCTCTTCCACCATGTTCAGATTTGATTTGTTTAGTATTAGCATCTCTTCTAGAACAAATTATATGTTTGTAATTACCTTTCAAAATAAGAATATTTGCATTATAGTAGCTTTTTAAATACCGTACTCATTATTACAATGTTTCAAATTTTAATATTAATTTTCAAAGGGAATGCACTTGACTATGATCTGTTTTTATCCTGGTAGTCAGTTGTTAAGCAAACTATAATAGCATCAGCATTGCCCATGATTTTTATAGGACATTTATCACATTGATACACTGATGCAAATGTGTGGTGAAAGTAAACCAACCAACCTGGCATATTCGAGCAAGATGAATGAAGCCTGAGTGATGGCGACTCTTTTTAAAAAGACACATTTAATTTTCAAAGAAGGAATGATGATGCCTTAAGGACATAGACTACTTGACCCAACACTTACACTGCAGAAAGAATATCTACAGAGGGGAAAGAATGTACAGGCTACTCAAGCACAAGGCTGGTACTAGAAGAAAGCCAGGCTTATGGAGATTCTGTGAAAGAGAGGGCCAAAAGCAACTTAAGATTGATTTATAGTTGCCCGCAATTACCTGTAGCCATCACTGCATGCTTACACTGCAAAGAGTTTAATAGGTAAGCGGAGGTTGCAAGGGCTGCAGATGGGCCGACGCAAACACATCCCAAATCCCAATTGCACATTGTGCAGAGATGTGCACCCTGAATGCTGCTTGGTTCCTACTTCCTGCCGGAGGAGGAAGAAGGCAAGGCACGTTCAAGCAGGAAATGTTAACATTCGCCAACATATAAAAAGAATGCCTATGCAACTATCCCTAAACAACAGATGCGTATGATCCCTCACGGGCAGTGTTGGAGAAGTTTGCTCCAGCCTTTAGTCTGCCAATGCTCTGTAAGCAGCAGCAGTTTAACAATGGTACTTGGGTACTTAGAGCAGCCCAGGCAAAGAAAGAGCCCTTTCCCTCTTTTCTCTTGATCTTGATGAATCAGATGAGGGAGGGAATGAATGAGTGAAGGAAGGTCATATTTATATGCAGCATAAATCTAATGTTGTTATGAAAATTATTCAATTTTATATGGCTTGTAAATCTGTTTTCTATTTTCCTCTTCTCTTCTGTCCTTTCACTTCTTTTTTTACTCTTTTGTCTTGGTTCCACTTTCAAATATTTGTTAAAATCAAACAAAAAAAAATTAAAATTAAAATGTTTATGTTCTGTTTTTTGTTTTACCTGGGGTGGTGGTGATGTAATGTGTCATGATATACTTCCTTTACTGGATTGCAATAATCCAAAATGTGAGAATACATGTTATAATACTCACACAATTAAAGAATTCTATATACTAATTTGGTGACAAATTTGAGATTATTCACAAATGACCAGAAATGTTTCAGAAATTATTTCTGAAATAAGTATTTACTAAAGAATATCTTACTCTTGGTTTTGGCCACTGGAGAGGTGATTGAGATTAGAGTAGGCTCGCAGAATAATTATAACATCTTTCAGGTTCAAGGATTCCAAGTGAAGCATCACTCCCTCAAGAAATTTATCCATCAGCTGGACTGGGTGAACACTAAGATTTTCAAAAGCTGAAAGTAACAGAATTATCTGAAATGAAAAGGAGAAGTTAAAGTAACACGCATATATTGAGTTAACTTTATTAAGGTTTTTAAAAAAATAATCGAAAATGTTGTTGGGGCTGATAACATACCACTGAAGAGAGAAGCAAATTCCTTTGTGATTTCCTCCATCCCTGTTTACAATCCTTTTTCTATTCTAAGCTACTCAGACAAATTTCTCTCCCTCTGTCCTTTGTGAAATAAAATGAAAGTAATCTGCTACAATAATTTAAAAGCAAAGTTGCCTACCTTGGTTGCATTCTCCAAAGCCCGATTGTTAACTACTGAAAGCCTTTCCAAATTGTAATTTTTCATAATACAGAAGGAAGTTATGATATGCATCAGAGTAACCATTGTTACTTATAAGTGTTAGTTTACTTTAAATTGAATTCCAACTTAAAGCAAAATGGCTGGATAAAATATCCCTAGAGAATGTGAAAGAATAGTGTCTACAATTTGCTGTTCAGAACACACACTACCAATCCAGTGTCTCTCCCACCCACCCTCTTTTTTTTTTCCAATTGACTTCCAGCCTCACAGGAAGCTCAGTTGTAACATGGGAGAATCGTTTTGGGGAGTAATAGATTAAACACTCTAAATTTCTCTTCTACTAAGCACTTAATAAATATGATTTCAACAAACCATGTATTTGGTAACTGAGGTATCTATTTCTATTTGATTATATTTTTCTGGTTTTATCACTAGTGGAGGGGTGAAATTTTGTATGAACTTATTATTACATTGCCACTATATTTTATAATCATGAGCTGCATTGGAAACTTTTTAAATTGGATGGCAAAGTACCATTGTATCTCTAAACACATGGAAGAATTAAATCTGTCCCAAATAACTAGACCATAAAAACATCATATTGCATTGAACATATTTAAACCTAGTCATCCTATTAAGAAATCCTATGATACTTAAATTTTTATTTACATCTTTCCTATCTATTTTCACTTTTCTGATAACTTCTTCAAACAAACGAATCTCTACATTTCTAAACTTCTTATAGCTTGGTATCATTTATCAAGTAGATGAAATAAAAAACTTTTATTCACATTATTCATAGTCCATCATAATCTGTGAAATTATCGAGACAAACAGATTAAGTATATTGTCCATATTGCAACACCTCTCCTCATTCCAATGCAGTTATAGGGACTATCCTAAATAATATCCTGAATCTAAAATAAAATTAAAAACAATATTAACCTCCTATGCTACCATTCATTTACTACTGAGAATGTCAATAATATGAATAGTGACATCCTATATATTTACCTCATTTCTGTTCCATGTATAGAAGAGTGATGCGGCATAATCAGCTAATGCAGAATAAAGTATCCTATTTTGGTATCTCAATTGTTTGCCAGTTTTCAAAATATTCAGCAGGTTAAAAAACTGAGTTCCTTCAATGTTTTCTAATGCATACAAAGAAAACTAACATTGGAAATTCATTTGGTTGATAACATTCGTAAAAAAACATCTGTGCTTTGAGTTTGTAAAAACAAATGACATGATAAATCCTGAAGCAGAAAATACAGATAATTGGCAAAACTAAAGAACCATTCAAGGAACATGATTTAGTCAAGTGGAGGTTCTCTCTTTTGAAGAATTTATTAACATGCCATCCAACTTTTTGACCTTTTTTCATATCTATGTCCACTACATATTGTTAAACAAAATCAAAACAACCCTTGTGCTGCTTTAAAATAGCCTAAGAATTATCTTTTTGAGCCAATTCTCTTAAATATTTATTTATAATTTTCACAATAAATGCACAAGTCTAGTTTTATAAACTATAAGCCAAGGCTGAAATTTTCAGATATAAGTGGTCTTCAATCATAATTGAGCCCAAAATTATGGTTGTAATTGTGCTGGTCGTTAAGTGAACACCGTGGTTGTTAAATGAACCCATTGTCTGCAATGGATCTTTTTTGCCAGAAACCAGAAATAAATGCCTGTTCCTGGCAAAAAAAAAGTGTTACAAATTGCAAGCACTTGACCACAGAATGCTGCAATCATCTGCAGAAAAACAATCAAGCTTAGAGAATCCCACGAACTCAACAGTTCAACCATAACCCATACATACTCCCTATTTCCTTGTTCTGCTCTTCATAAGTAAATACTTACCTTTAAGCACTTATGGCAAATTAAAAGAAATTGGATTCAAGAACATTATAATCAAATAAACTGATTTGAACATTAGCAATCTTATACATTTGTCATGACTTACCTATTACTGTCTTACTACAAGCATTCAGGATTGGAACAGAGAGATAGTCCATTTCACCCAATACTCTGAACATTTGAAAAGCATTCGGAACTGTAAATTGACTCACCAGATTCAACATCTTGTTCTAAATTGAAATAAATTTCAAATTAACCAGAAGTATCATTGTCTTACAAGACAAGGATTATAAAATTATTGTTTGTTATCACAGAGAGTTAATAAATATATTTCTCCTACTTTTGCTTTTAAGATTTCAAGTTTTGAAAAAATAATCAGCAACTTCATTTTTTAAAAAATGCCATTTACACCTGATTAACTATTTTTAATTTCTCACTTTCTATATAGTTATGGTGATTTCATAATTATGTTGTTTTAGTCTGGTTGTCTTTAAACTTACTTATGCTGTTATTTTGATTTGTATTATGTTTTTATATATGGTTAGTCATCTGTAATTGCTGTGATGAGATGGAAAGCCATAAAAATCAAATATATGAAAATATGTTTCTTCTATCAAAGTTCTTGTAAAAAAGGAACACGGAAATAATGAAATCACTTATGCTGTACCACAACTGTAAGAATTAATATGTAATATTTATTTACTTATCCGTGTAGGAGTCCAACCTACTCCAAACCCAGTCTGGGCAGCTTATATAAAAAAGCAAGAAATAAAATAGAAAAACAGATCATGGTCACCCAAAAGAAAAACCATAAATATTAAGTAAAACAAGAAAACTGTAGGATTCAACACACACCCTGTTCTAAGGCCTGTGAGAATAGCTAAATGTTAAAAGACCTCTGGAAAATTATCTGTGTGGGAGCCTGTTCTAGAGAGCAGGTGCGATGTCAAAGACAGACTTCTTGATCGAGCAGTTACCTGGAGACCTGGAATACCTCTTGCATATCTGATTTTTCTAGAAAGGCAGAAATAATCAAAGACAGGTAGTTAATCAGTCTCTTCACTATATTTCATGATTCTTGACATCCATAGCTCTTAAAATAAATGACCTTTTCCTCTGTGATGATAAAAGTGATGATACCTGCATGTATATTCATACAAACTTAATGCAACAATTGAAAACACAGATGAAAGAACAGTATCAATTTTTTACCTCCAAATTTTTCTTAAGTGTCAGTGGTACATCCTTCCCAATACTGCGCATTATGGTTTGTAATACAAACACGTTTGATATTTTGTGGACTCTGTCTTCTAAAAGTAACCTATTAAGAAAAAAAAACCCTCAGAAAAAGAATATGTAATGGAACAAGTATCATTATACATATGCGCCTACACACATACATAATGACTGACACTATACATCTTCCAATTGAAACAAAATGCATTTTAAGCATTAGGAAGATTAAATTAAAAGTACAGCTAATTTTCTAGATTTACTATACACAACTGTGGATTGGACATTTCCACAGCATCTCCTAAACCTGTCTGTTTGTCACACTTGGATAAGTTGCCAGTGTCATAAATTTCCTTCAATTACTTTTATGTCATATGTCTGGTTTAGACAAGCATGATTTTATTTTTCATTCCATGAAAGTTCTATAGTGTTAATACGTCTGCCTAGAGTTTGGGGGAAAGTATTTGTTTTTTATTTTAAAAATATTGTCAATAAATAAATACCAACTATGGTATTAATTTTCAGTCTGATGGTACTTTATCCCACATGAATCTCTGATAATATTTACCTGCAGAGATATGCACAAGTTTAAGAAATCATTTTCACAAAACTGTATATATTGTCTATATATTTTAAATTCCTTTTTTAAAAAATTGAGCCTCTGAAATTATTTGGGTTAAGGAAAATCCAAAAACTGTTTCAAATCTAACTTAAATCACTGGAGTGATTTTGCCATCTTCTCCTGTTTCCTTAATTCTTCCAAGTCAGAAGTTATGCTAAGGTATTTTGAAATCTGAAACTTTTCCATTAAGCTCTACTTAAGCAAAAAAGGAAGGCATGGACCAAAAAAAAAATATTTATATTGTAATCTTCCTTTCAGAGGAGCCACTAGTATTTTATAGTAAAATCAAGAATGTTTAAAAAAATGAATTCCAAAATTAAAATAAGGTTCATTCTTTTATAAAAGAGAAATAAAATAGTAAGTATTTTAAAGGTCTGAATGAACAGCATATCTCTAATTATTTTATAAAGACATCAGGATAACTTTTCGTCAGTTAGAAGGATTTACTGCTTGCCAATGAACTATAAACAAAATCCAGTGTTGGATCCACAAGGAAGCCCTTGAAGCTGATCCGAAAGCATGAGCTGGATGGTATTAGACAGATAGGATTGTGAATTTTGACCTACACTTGATTCAACTCATGGTAAGATTTATACCACCTATGTTCTAATATTAGTTAGCTGCATTACCTATAGCTGCTTGGTAAATCAATACGCTTTTCGGGATCCTCACAACTGAAATTGGCATTCCAGATATTATCAACAGCCCTTTTCATTTTAATCTTCTAAACCAAAACTAGGGTGTCAAGAACACTACCAACCACTGTAGAAAAAAAGCCCTCTATAAGCATTTAGACATTCCTTACTCTATTAGCTGCCAAGGGTAGATCATGTTGATTGATCCTTCATCCTAACAAGAGAATTGAGGCACAGCTAAACCACATCAACTATGAATTTACTACTAATCTATCTTATACTCAAAACCAGATTATTAATATGTCCTGAAATAATTATTCTGAGACAATCTTATATTGCTTTGGTCTCACATATTTCATTCCTGGGCAAGGTGATTTTCTGAGAAGATTCTGCCTCCCTTGTTAAGATCCAGAAGGAAATAAATACTTTATAGGATTCCCCGGCCACAAATCTTCACTGTAGCAGTCACCCACATCTGAAGTAGTGTACTTCCAGATACTGTATAAGGTGACTCCATCTTTGTTTTGATTCCAAAAATTGTTAAACAAAAGGTAATTTGAAGATTATCTGTAATTAAATGGGTTATAACCATGGCACAGGTAACAGTTGCTAAATCCAGCTGGCTCAGGAGGGTTACAATTGATGTAACTGTTGCAAATGTATTTCTTACTACAGCTGGCACTTCTAAACTCTTGTGACAACTGGAGATCGAGGAGCACTTTCCAACAGCAAGCCTTAACTCAGTTCCAGTGTCCCATCTTTTTCCTTGCTCCAATGTGTTCAACCAGTGATGCACTCCATTAAAAATGTCATCTTGTGGGACCAAGGAAGCTGCCTTCTCTGTCATAGGATTTTCAGCTCCTGAGTGGAGAGGTATGGTGGTAAGGAAAGAAGTGTGAAGTGCTTCAAGGGAGGTTGGAGAGTCCCACTGCAGGGTGTGTGTGATTGTCTCTCCACTCAGGAGCTGAAAATTCTGCTTGGATTTTGCTCCTATGTAATCTCTCTCTCCCAGAGTCATACTCCCAACCCCGAGGCATCCCGCACTTATCTGAGACTCTGTCCATCTAATGAGCCTGTGATCACTTAAGAACCACAACTGGGAGTGCCCGGTTTACAGTTGTTGAGTGAAATGATCACATGGACATCTTGCTTAACGACTGCTTTGCTCAACAATTCCAGTCCCAATTGTGGTCATAAATTAAGGACTACTTATACTGCAATCTGGTATACATAGGGTTACCCTCAAAAACTGCCAGAATCTGCAACCAATGCAAAATGCAGGGGCCAAAATACTACCTATTGCATGGCTCAAATAATCCATAAAATCCATACTGAAAGAACTGCACTTCAATTCAAGCTGTTTGGTATTGACCTTCAAATCCTTAACACTTTAGTTAGTGCCAGTCTACAGTGGGAACTATACATCCCAGTATGAACATGCTTTCTTTGACCAGTAGAAAAAAAATCTCTTCAGATCACATTTTAATAGAATTTGATTACCTAGTAGGTCAGAAAGGCCTTATTTTGCATGGGCCCCAGGCTCTGGAATGGGCACCATAAGATGTATTAGGCCTCCACTCAATACTTAGGAAAATTAAAAATACAGCTTTTTTACCAAATCTTTAATTATTCATTTTCAATTCTGATTTTAGTTGTAAGCAATAGATGATTGACAGACATAGAGATATGTTTTCTAATACTGTAAGATTCATTTATTATTGAAAAAAAATTAAAGTGGGATAAACAAATATCCAAAAACAAATATAAATGGACAGCCTGGATATGGGCACTAAAGTTTCCCAGGAACTACACCAGAGGTTAACGTAAGATAAACAAAAAAGTATCCTGTTAAATATTTCATTTATATCTTAGTCTGAATCTGAATTTGGTCCAGAAAAATAAAAATTGATCTTATGTATATTTGTCAGTAATTCTCCATGAGCTCAATGTGGCTAAATAAATGTATACCTTTTCTATATATTCCATTTTATATTCTGAAGCAATTTTATACAAAGTTTTAATTCATATTCAACCTCTTTAATTTTCAAGTATCCTATTGAATATTTAATCAATTTAAACTTATAGTTCTAAACTCTCATTCCTTTTAATTATGGCCACATTTTGGATGCATCACTAAATTCAATCTCATATCCATCTCTGCCACCAATTCCCTTTCTTCTTGCACTACCACAAGGAGAAAAGCGTCCCAGTTCCAATGAAAATCTAATGAGTGTTTCATCTGAATGCTAATTTATAATTAGTCTTAATCTAAATAAACCTGTAATTTGAACTGGAATTAAGACTAAACTCAAGAAGTTTGTATTCAGATATACACTGGAATAAGCTACAACTATTTAACTAGGAAGAAACTTCACCCACAAGTGTGCCCAATAACTGATGAGTACCAATGTACAAACTTAGTCTTTTCTTACTGTAGTCCAAGTTGAAGAGCTTCCACATTCTTGCATTTTTCCATGACTTTCAAAGTATTTGCAATAATTGAGACACATCGATCATTAAATTCATTGACACGTTCCTATTGAAAAATTCAAAAATCATTTCAGAAGATTTTCATAGAAAGATAAAATTATAAGACAGACAGAGGAAAAATTAACAAAGCAAATTCCTACTGCTATTTATTTATTTATTTATTCATTTGCTGCCTATTTTGAAGCCATGGAGCTTCTCTAGGCAGCTTAAAATAATAAAAAGGAAGAAAATTGAAAAAAATGAAACAGAACACAACACTATATCAATATGTTAATAAAAAGGTGGATGGGCCGAGAGCAGAGAGTAAATGGGGAGGTGAATTCTGGCATCAATCCAGCAGCCACCTCCAACATGGAACTCGTCTGTTTGGTGCCCAGGTCTTCAGGCTCTCTGCGGAATGATAGGAAGGTAGGAGGAGATCTTAGAGGGTAAAATGTTTCAAAGGGTGGGCACTGCAGCACAGAAGGCTCTTCTTCTCGGCAGTTGGAGTTCTTCGACCAATGGCATCTGAAGTAGGCCCTTTCTGGTAGCACAAGTAACATGGCTTGTACTAGCGGGACAAGGTTATGGGCAAAGAGCCACAATGTACAGTACCTAAAATTCAACCTTTTTCTGCAAACTTATTCTTTAAAAAATATCCTTTCTAGTCTAGATTCCAGGCCTGATGGTTTCTGGAAGATTCTTGGGTACAAACTAGATCCAATTCTGATTGACTAAGTTATGTATCTGGCCAGTGATGCATATCAGTTTGGAAATAAGTCCTAAATTCAGTTCCATTTTCAGATAAAGGAGTACAGACTAAATCGCAAATCAATACTAACTTTTTCAATGCATAGATAATGAAACTGAAATGTCTTAGGTTTTTTTTTTAAGACAAAAGATTATATATGAAGTCTAGAGACATACTAAACAATAAATTTAACTTTTTAAGCCAGAACTGTTCCTTATTTTAAAGTATCCTTAGATTTTGTCTAGATTGGGGTTTGTGGGGGTGTGGGGTTGCTTACCTGGCAAGTCCTCAGTAAAGTCTGAACTAACAAGGTATTTTGTGGAACTCCTAATTTTACCACAGAAAGTAGAGTGTGTGCCAAATCATTGCTATCAATGTACTTTGCTTCATCCATCACATGCTGACAGAGCTGTCGAAACTGAGGGTGTTCAAGCATCATCTTTGTCTCATCATATTTCTGACTCTTAAGCGTTTTTTTTTTAAGCATCCACATAGTTGAAAAACAGTTACTGACATACTTTGAAGAGACTTCACTTCTTGCAACAACATCTAGTACATCACAAGGAGATACACATTTTTGAAGGTCATTAAAAAATTTCTGGGAAATGTCAAATTCATCCTTTTCTTCAATGGTATTTCTAACTTTCTTTGAGGAGTTCAACTGAACGGATTTGAAGTTCTGCTCATGGTCAAGATCATTAGTTATTTTCTGCTCATTTGCATCACTGCTTCCAACATAAACAAAAGTATTTTGAGAACTAGTTGAAATTGAAGAATGAAGCCAGCAAGAAGAGACATACATTGGACATTGGATACTTTGTGCAGAATTTTTATAACCACTAATCCTAAATGCAGTTGTTTTGATTTCCTTTCTAGGAAAAGATCTCCCTGCATTGTGACATGCCTGTAGCCTTCTTATTGACCTTATAAAATACTCCAGTTTGCTGTTCATCTTGCAGTTTCTTTAAAATATCTTGCTTGGAAAAACTTATTTGAACCTAAAGAAGAAAATCAGAACACAGCTGTTAACATAACTTTAAGTGAATTAATTAACCAGTACAGTACAGTACATGAAATCAACTGCAATCACCTTAAGGTGGTTTTGGATTTTTTTTGCTGCAATTAGTACAGTCATCTGTTTTCCAAATAAAATGCTAACCTAACTAAATCTAAAATAATAATGAGAGGGCTGAGTAGTGCAAGACTGAGTTAACTTGGGCCAAAATTTCCCAAATGAGACAAAACTGTGAACACTTAAATTCAGTACAGTATTTAGGTTAGCTTTTAGAATTTGCACCTTCATCTTAGTAAATATGACTGCAAATTCTGAAACCTATCCAAAATATTAAATTTAGTTTGGCCTCTGAGTGTTCAGTTTTGCCTCAGTTGGGAAATTTCTTGAATAAACTTCTGTAGACAAAAAGAAAATGAAGAGGTTTTCTTGATTGTTTAATTTTTTTTAATCTACTAGATCTCATAAGTTAATTTTAAAATAAAGGTTACTAGTCTTTTTTTTATCACGTTTTAATTCACAACTCCAATTTTGCACATTTACAGGCCCATGCAAGAATTACAGTAGCAAGTAAACGTGAACGGAGGAAGAAAAGCAAAACAAAATTGTCTACAAGACGAAGCTTCAGAGTTTATAGCCAGAAGATAAGGCTATAAAGATCGAGGAATATAAACTATAAGGGACCAATAGAAGCAACGTCACTCCCTCCTTGCTGACTTCTCAGCAGTCTGTCTGTTTCAAATGTCAAAGCCACGCAACTTTTCCAGGGCTGAGAATTTGCACCAAGGATAGAGAAAAGGACAAGGTGCCTTTGCCACGCCACCGCCCTCCTTGCTCCCAAATCCCTTGCTCCTCTTTGCTCTTCGTTTCCCGCTTCTTCCTTGTTGTTTGACCTCCACCCTGCCAGACTGTCCAGCGCTCCATTCCACTTACTTACCTCCCCGCGCGAGACGCTCAAAACCAAGAAGCCGGGTGACGCAAATTCACGCGCGACCCGAGGATTACTTCTTCGAGGTACGGTTGCCTGAAGCGGACAAACTAAGTCAGTCGCCGAGGCCTCACGATTTCGCCTCCCGTCGGACTGTGCGCGCCTAGTTGCTAGGCGACCCTCCGCACAGCGTCTCACATTAGCGGGTTTCTGGCCGCGGCTCTTGGTCAATGGCGAAGTTCGTGCTGGCAGGTGAAGGGGAAACCCCCCCTCCAAGGCGACTCTTACTCACCCCAGTTGGTTGGGGATGATTGAATACTTTTGGACTAAACTGGCGTTTCCCCCTTGAATTCCTGTTGGTTTCATGCTTCTTTGTAGATCGGCCAGACTGCTGTGGGCAGCTTGCGAATAATATAAATAAGTATCTGCAACACAGACGGTGCAAGGCGAGAATAATCGGGTAGTTCTTATCTAGGACAAAGTATATATATATATATATTTCTTTCCATTCAGTCGTATTCGACTCTCAGAGACTGCCTAGAGTCCCTGCAGCTTTCTTGGCAAGATTTCAGTTTGCCATTGCCTCTTTTCTAGGGCTGAGAGAGAGTGACTGGCCCAAAGTCACCCAGTTTGGTTTCTGTCTAAGGTGAGACTAGAACTCACTGTCTCCTGATTTCTAGATTAATGCCTTAATCACTATACCAAACTGGCTCTTTCTTATTTTTATTTTTCATTATATTTGTAAGCCTCCAAGAGACTTGTCAAATTGCAAGGGAAAAAGCCAAATCCATAAATAGATAGTGCAAAGCAACAGTAATTTGACTGGGGTCCTACCTAAGATAAAGTAATTTACCAAGACAAAATAATTTAAGCAAACCAAATTTAGGGGTCCAGGCTTAAAGTCTAATTTGGTTTTTTTTGGTTGTAGCATTCTGGGTTGTATGAACCAGCCATTGAAATGATTTAACATTATATAAATTCAGCCTGTTGTGGATTATTCAGTAAACCTTGATTAAATAAATAACGGCTTGACATTATGGACCCAGATATATCTTCTTTGTCAGAAACATTGTACAATATTAGGCCTACTATATCTGGGCAAGAAAGACATAAACTTTTAAATTTAAATTTAAACTTTTAAAGAGCCTCGGTAGCGCAGCGGTCTAAACACCCTGCTATTAACACCAGATGCCTGCAATTACTGTAGGTTCGAGGCTCAAGGTTGACTCAGCCTTCCATCCTTTCTAAGGTAG
>JANHFK010003231.1:0-12631 GCA_036250565.1 Sibynophis collaris | reverse complement strand
TTAAAATGTTTTAATAATATTCATTAATGTGCATCAATACTTTATCAAATAATTGGATCAAAGCCATTCCTAGTTCCTAAGTGTTTTCTGATATTTTGGCAATTACTAGCATGTAGGTACCATGCTTGACAATGTTCTGTGAAGAACATTGGCCATAAATGACTGAAGCCCTTCATAATTTGACTACTATGAATCTTCAAAATTGGCCAAATTTTCATACAAATTAGAAACTGAGAATGAAGATCCAGTAGCAATCAGCAACCATATTATTTCTTTAGCTGAATCTTTGTTTCAATATGTTTATTTACATATCTAGATACATGAAGTTTTAAGCAACATTTTAATTCTAATTTAACATTTTATTCATTTATCATGTGTTTAGAATATCACTACAAGTCACCAAAAAATCTTGAAGAAAAGGAATATTCAGAACGGAACTGGATACCCATCATTAGAGCTCAACCATGTGGGATGTTCAAATTTGCACTCATTTTGTGCTGAAAGAAAATGGCTGATAGAGCCACAGGCTTATTTCTTCACCAGGAATACAGGATCATCAGAGATCATATCAAAGCCAGATTTCTTCCAAAACACCTATCCCCAAGTTACACATAATGAAACCCCTAGGGAGGGAATTGTACCTTTAACAAATAACTCTCGAAATATAAAACCTGAAACTAACACAGACCACTTCAGCAAGGGGATTAAGTTCAGAAGCTCCCACTGTTCTATGGCATCAGAGCGACACCTTAGCAAGAAGTGGATAGAGGAGAAGGAGCTGCAACAGGTGATAATAGAACTGAAGAAAAAACTAAGTCTTCAAGTGCAGCCAGGTAAAAAAAACAAAAAAACAATGCCAGTGTTGCTGGGATTTGACATGGGGGTTACTAATTTTCAGTGCTAGTGCTAATGAGTTCCATGATTCAGGAAGTAATAATGTATGGTCATATCCCATTCCCCAAATTGTTAGACTAGGGAACTACTTTGCAACACAATTGTATCTTCTAAGCCATATTGTCAATAATCCTATCCAATACAATAATACTATATATATTGTGTGAGTGTGGAGGGGGGGCGCAATGGCTCAATGGTTAAACACACTGAGTTTGTCAGCTAGAAAGCTGACAGTCCAGTTTCTGCTGCATGATGGGGTGACCTCCTGTTCCTTGCCCCAGTTCCTGCTCACCTAGCAGTTTGAAAGCATGAAATGCAAGTAGATAAATAGATAGCACTTCAGTGGTATCTATCAGCATTCCGTGCACCTCAGCTTATAGTCATGCTGGCCATATGACCGCAGAATTGTCTTCAGACAATGCTGGCTACCTTGGCTAAGAAACAGATATGAGCGCCATCCCCTAGAGTCAGAAATGATTGGACAGGGAAACCTTTATCTTTATACATACAGAAAACAGAATAGAATACAGAATAATAAAGTTGGAAGGGCCCTTAGTGGCCTTCTAGTTTAGTTCCCTGCTCAAGCAGTTGATCCTATATTATTCCAGACAAAGAGCTGTCCACTCTCTTCTTGAACTCTCCAGTGATGGAGCACCCACAATTTCTGACGGTAAGCTATTAATTGTTGTCACTATCAGGAAATTTCACCTTTATATTGGATCTCTCCTTGAAAAAACTTCCATCCATTACTTCTTGTCCTGCCCTCAGATGCTTTGAAGAATATGTTGACTCGCTCCTTTCTGTGACAACCCCTCAAATATCTGCTATCATATCATCCCTAGTCCTTCTCTTCATTAGACTAGATATTCTCGGTTCCCACAACCATTCATAATGCAATTTAGCCCAATCTTCTCCATTGTTCTTTGCTGAACTCTTTCTGTCTAGAAACTCAATATCTTTTTTGTATCATGGTGACCAAAATTTGACGCAGTATACCAAGTGTAGTCTTACCAGTGCAGTATAAAGTGGTTCTAACACTTCATATAGTCTTGATACTATCCCTTTGTTGATGCAGCCTCGGACTGCGTTGGCTTTTTTGGCAGCTGCAGCACAAATGTGGACCATCCATTTATAAAAGTATTTTAACCCACCAATAGTGAGTATGGAGGTAATACAATGAGTGTCCTTCAAATGGTCAAAGTTGGAATTACCAGAGGCTTCATATGTGTATTTTAGTCTTTTCCCAGTAAAACATAATGGCATGAACTTATGGATGGGCTGCATAAAAAGGAATGGAAAGGTTGCATATCTCTTGCTATGTAAACCCATGGCAAACTCATTCTCTGGATTTGGATTTTCATGGATGCAAAATAGTCCAAGGGGTGATATAAGAAGGTTTATGAACACCCTGAATTTGCAGAAGTTCAACTTAGAAAAAATAAATAGGATCCTGCCCTTCTTATGAAAACTACTTAGCAGATATGCATTGCTGCTGATTGTTGAAGAGTTAAAAAGACAGGAAAAGCAGGAGTAAGTAGAGTAACTGGATTGTAACCTGCTAAATGCTTAAAATCACTGAAACTATAAGAACTAATTGCAGCATGATGGTTCAGCTGGACTTGTTTCTATTATCAATTTCCCATGATGGATTCTCCCTTCAAAATCCAGGCAATTGTAAT
This sequence comes from Sibynophis collaris, assembly GCA_036250565.1. NCBI lineage: Eukaryota > Metazoa > Chordata > Lepidosauria > Squamata > Sibynophiidae > Sibynophis > Sibynophis collaris. Next base: position 10,058 of record JANHFK010003231.1, on the reverse strand, counting down.
AGGGCCAAAGTGCAGAGAATGTCCAGGCCTATTTTGTACAATTATAGCTGACATGTCCTTATGACCCTAGTCAATAAAATCTTCTGTTAGAAAGGCCCTGATGAATGACATTTTGAAGAAGTAGGTAAAGTATTTTATCTGCTTTCTCAATGAACATGTGCACATATGCACAGCAGTGGTGGGTTTCTACCGGTTCGCACAGTGGCAGTGGTGGGAGGCTCTGGCCACCCGACCGGATGTCGTCATGGATGCTCTGTGCATGCGCGGAAGGTTCTTGCACATACGCAGAAGCGCCACTTGCACGTGTGCGCTCCCAGGTTCCGAACCGGTAGCAAAGGTAAGTGGAACCCACCACTGATGCACATGCACACGCACACATACACAAGGAGGTAATAGTGTTTAGAAGTCTCTGCTTTCTTGCATCTAGTAATCTTTTATGTTTGAGAAACTTTCAGATTCGTATCAAATAACTTTGATCACAATCTCGTATGCAGCTTTTTACTGGACTGAAAATATTTTGCTTTCTACGAGCCAAGCTTGTAAAACATTTACCGTATCAGTTCAAATCTATATTGATTCTGCATAACAATTTTTGATTTTGTTCTTCCAGGTTACTCCTCTGAAGAGTTGCTGCTCAGTGCTGAGCACCTTTGCAAGTCTTTCTCTAATCTCATTACTCAACTAGCCTCACCTACCAGGAAAACTGAAATTGGTGGTAATAGCCTTTCCGGACTGTCTGTTCTTCCAAGTTAAAAGAAGATAACCATGTATATTATAGCTGGGTGTTTTTTTTAAAATCCATACATTGAAATTGGCATGAACTTTACTATTCTTTCTTCTGCTTTCTCTTAAAAGCAAATAATTATTCTATTGACCATATATCTTTTAAAAAGCACATATATTAAGCACATGAAACTTGATACATATAATACTGTTGCTCAATGGTTCTCCCTGAGTGTGTCTGCATGTCGTCACAGGGACTCCACAAAGGCTTGAAGAAATATTATGATTCAAATCTTGAGGGATCCATAGCCATGGTCCACGGCCACAAAAGGTATTTAAAGGGGGCTCATGGTGAAGAAAAGTTGAGAACCACTGTGGTAGCTGATCTATAGAAATGAAATATGGGAACTCATCATAACATTAGAATGCATATGGACCTCCCCATGGTTTTGTTTGAATCCATGTGTTCAATCTAACAGAAAATGTGAAGCAAGGAACAAAGCAGATTTCTTTATACTTTGAGACATTTATACAGTTCTAGAGAAACTCACAATTTACATCACTGAAGCATTAACCCAGTTTTAAAATGGTTTTATTGAATACTCATCTCAAAAACAAACGTAATTAAGTCATCTTTGCCTACTGACGTCCAGTCGAAAATAAATCAGTCCAACAAAAGTGAGTGGCAAATCAGCTTTTCTGAAAGTAATGAAATGAGAGATAGTTGGAAAAAATTCCATACCCTAATTAACAGTGAAGACTTACTAGTGGACAAGCATCTTAAATTAAAACAATAAACTGAAATAAAACATGAAAAAATTGGCTTTTACCTCTAGATTTGCTCTCTTCTTGTTATTACAAAATGATATACTTCACTGTATTTTTTGTGATGTATAGGACTCCTTTCTTATTTGTTGTGTTATTCTGAGAACTAGAACAGGAAGAGCATCTACTGTATTATCAATTAATTACAGTGTATAAACTATTCAGAAATTAGTTGCCTCCAGAGGTATCTTGCGGGCAACTGGAAATCCTAAAACAAATTGTAGGTGGTAGTTTCTTAGCTGAGCTGCTCAATGGAAAAACCAACAGAGATTAATTGGCACAACTTTTAATAAATTGTGATTTTAGCTTCTGCCTGCATTCCATGTTGCCTGACTTGTACAATTATTATGATTATATAAACAGAAGAGAAACAACTTATCTTATATTAGCTCTTTGGAGCAACAATTGAATAATATCAATAATAAGACAACACTGAAAAGTATGTCACCTTTATTTAACATCTAAAACTCAGCAAAGAATTTTGGGGGGATTTATCTATATAAATCATTGAAACTTGTGTAGTTGCCCCTTTGCCTTCTTACTTCACAGCTTATTCTCTCTATTCTGTCCTCATCTTGACCAAATGGTTGAAACAGCAAAACACGAATTGAAAGCAGTGATTAAAGTAACAGGTCACTTACTCCAGAGCTCTATGGGAAACAAACAAACAAACAAAAATTTACCTACCTCAGCAGGAATTTGTTTGTGTGTGTGTGTATGCGCTCGCGTGCGCCTGAAAATGCAGAACTGTCCATGGTGCTGCAGCTGGAAGGAGCACCCGGGTTACTCACTGTATCCCACTTCACTCTCCAAACTGTAGGAAAAAAACTTACCTCTCTCAATTGAGTGAAGTTCTGTTGGAAAGCTGAAATGAATTGCTCCTGCAATGAATGGTACTTTTATACAACTTACTTTCTTCTAAGAATCTGAAGACATCTAAGATTCTGGACCCTCCATTTATTTCCCCTTTATAAACATGTGGGAGTGGGTGGCGTTTCTCTGTCTTGCATCAAAGCTCTAGGAGGACACTCCCACCATCTTTAGTTTTAGCTTCTGAAGCAGGCTATTTCCTGGCCCTCCTGTGGTTTACGGTTTGTTTTGCAAACACTGAGAAAAACATCTCGCCTGAAAGTTAACTCAGGAAGACTTGCCTGAAGTCATAGAGCTACCTGATATTTCTTGCTTTTTAGCATCTGCTGCAAATAATCAAGTTGGAGGATCTATTGGCAGCCGGAGTGTGATGGAAGAAGATGCATTAACAATCACTAACCTGAACCGCATGACTATAGGACTATTTAATTCTATCTTTTTGAAACAGTGCATTTGAATGTATATTCTCACCAATATACAGTACATTCTCACCAATGGGTGAGATTAGCAGTAAAATCCTATATATGTATTTTCTGCATGTGATCCCCATAGGGTTGAATGGATCTATTCCTCATATTAGCAACTGTTAAAGACTGCAGCAAAATCAGACCCTGGGACTTAAATCATGCCTTTATTTACTTATGCTCTTATATGTTATCAACAACACAGTGGGAGAGAGAACGTGTAGAATGGTCCTTCTGATATGATTGTGTGAAGTGATCCTGAAGGAACATATAGATGAGAATAAATGATTGCTGCTTTGATGGAGTAGCTAGCGAACATTCCCATCTGCCGAAAGAACAAGAATCATTCATTAGCATTAGTATCATTCTAAACAATATATAGGCAAGTTCTACTGTACTGTAAGATAATAATCTAGACTTTGCATTTAAGGTAATAGATGAAATGTTTGTGGTAGCTCCAACAGAGAACTTCATTGGGGATTTTAGAAAAAAGCAGTCATTTCTGCTTCATTCAAATCCTTAAGCCAAAAATAGAAGTTCGGGGGCTTATTGAAATAAAATTAACACTTCTTACAACATCTTATCTTACTGTTATAGCAGCCCTTCCTCTTCCCTGTCTGGCTGAATAACCACTTTAACCCAGTAGTGTAGCTAGTTAATTTTACTACTGGATTTATTGGAGAATTGCATTACCGCTGTGTGATTTTTTCAACCGTAGGCCACCCTTGGCCTGTGCATGGGGTTCTAGGCACAATATTGAAGAAATACAGAAGTAGCAATAGCCAAGATAAACACCTAAATTTCATTCCATCAACATTTGTGTGTAAATTTTGTATTTAATTTTGTAAAGAAATTCTTTAAATATGTACATATTTATGAGCCTATATCGAGGCTGGTTGCCCGTCCCAAGGAGTTGGATTCCTGGAAAAGTTGCCAGACGGACCCCGCTTCAGAGAGAGGACGAGAGGAAACCTTGCCAGAAGCCCGTGCTGCATCCAGCCCCCTGGGGTTGGGACCTGATCCGAGAGGGAGGATGATGGTAGCATTGGGATCTGGGGATTCCTGAGACTGGAACCTGTTGCCTCTGTCCCGGAGCCAATAAGTGACCAGGCTTCAGGAGCAATTTGGCCGGCTGGAAGTGGAAAGTTATGGCCCTTGCAAGCAACCTTCTCATGTGAGATGGAGTTTAACACAACCCAGGTTCACGTTTCCGGAGCCCAGACACCCCTGAGAGGCTTTTTGTCAGAGGGCGTCTTTCTACGTCCCCAAGGAGAATGTGAGGAGCAGCGCCCCATTATCGGCCCAGACCACCAAGGGGGCACAGCCAATGCAGCTGGCATGGCCTTTGCTGCCAAAAGAGAGCATCCTGTGCTGCTGGGGATTCTACCCTGGGCATGGATGGGTCCAGTGCCAGTGGATGCCAGTGCCGCCTGCTCTGCTGTTCCAGGCCCACCCCTGGTCCCATGCTGTACAGTATGGTGAAGTACAGTATGGTGGAGCAAGAACCACACTGTAAGTTATTCTGCCAAGAACAGACATCTCTCCAATTCTGCTCATTCACCTCTGCACCACTTTTTCAGTCAAAATTATGCATGTTTCTTCAGAGATCTCCCTACATTCTTCAGTGACACTAATTTTTATATGGCATTTTTCTTGTTAGCTTATCCTCTGATTCCACCAAATGCACCAAGAGGATTTTGTACTTACATTTCTACTAATATTGAAAAATGGGTAAAACTCTGGGGAGCATTTGTTCAGCCAATCAGTTTGCTTTGCTTTTCCTTTGGTCATGCTTCATAATAGTGTGGCAGGTACATGAGCTCACAAAGCAGGAGTAGATAAAACTGGTTGCCTGCCTGAAGGAGAGCTATTCACTGAGCATTTTTTCTCTATCAGTGTGCTTACTGTATCTCTCCTCTAATTTGGTTTTGTTTTTATTTTAGCTGTATTTACGTAGCTTACATTTAGTTTATTTAGAGTATTGGTTTGTTTATTTATATTATTTAATATCATTCTTATTTACTCATCTTATTTTAGTTTACACACATTATTTATTTATCATATTTATTTATTTAGGACTAGTTTAGTTTAGTTTGGTTAAATATAGTATATTATATCAAGGATGGATATATTTCTATATTATGCAGGAAAACTGCTGTTTGAGGTAAGAGATCCTCTATTTTATTTATTAATGTATTTGTCAACTAGCATGTGTGAATCTAGGATTAGTTTAGGATTCAAAGAAGTAATATGACAGGTAACATGGCATAAAGAATATTAATGAAATAAAGCAGGAATCCAAGGAATCTAGGAAGAAGTAAAAATCGCTTTAGAACAATTTTTAGAATAAGTTTTGAACTTGAATATTTTAAAAAAATGTCTGTACATCTTCTTTCAGGCCCTTTCTTGGTGAATTGTGTTAATATCTCCAATTTAAACATATCCTCACGACCCAATTCCAGAAAGGCTGGGAAACATGGGTCTGTGGCCTTGCTTGAGGTGCCCAGAGAAGTATGTAGCCATGGTTGGAGCCCTCCAATCCCTCTTCCGAATTAACTTGTAACATTGCTTGCCTTTTGTAAATTTTATATATGGTACTCATCTTTTTAATATTTGGCAACTATTAGCCTCTAAATGAACAAACTGAGATTGAATTCAAAGTTTATATTGGAAGAAGGGTGCTATTAAAACATCACTTTTAACAGCAGGGCAACTAAAGGCAGCTTCAGCTCATAGCAGGCGATGTCATGAGGATTGTTGCGTAACAAGGGCTAGTCAGGGTCTTCATGCCATGGTTAAAACAACACGAGGATCAGTTAGTTGATTTATATTGACTGTTTAATGTTGCTGCTAAAAATCTAAATATTTAGGTCTGTCTCCGGAAATACGATGAGAGGCGAAAACAACAGGAGTATATCAAACTTCTGGCAAGACATCAGGAGGCGCTGGAGGAAAAAGATGCCAGAATAATAGCGGTAAGTAATTCATTTCCCTTACAATCCTGTGTTAAGCTTCTCTTTCTGTCTGCTTACTTCTATTCTACGACTGACGGATGCTTCTTATATGTCTGTATCTTAGTTGGAGGAAGAAAATAAAAAACTAGCCAGCAATATGGCAAGCGCTGTTCAGGAAAACAGCAAACTAAAGGAGAAACTTCAGGAAACTGAAGAAAGTGAGTATTATTTTAATTTAATACCTTTTAATTATTTTTGTTTTAAAAATAAAAGTGATTGATAATTATTTTGTTATTTTTGCCAGGGCTTGCCAAGCTGAATACAGATGTCATAGAATCTATAGAAGAGAGTCGGAGGCAAAGCCAACTAGAAGAATTGGAGGGGGAAGTTGAAGACATGTGCTTTATTTAACAAACAAAGATGAGATTTTATTGGACAAATATGGAATAATCACACTGAGAGGCTGTTGTTTCATAGGAACTTTACATAGGAAGCATGCAAAAAAAATTAAGATTTTTTTTCTCTGATTTTTTTCCAGCTTTTCTTTTGCTGAGATTACAAATTCTGAAAAATATCTATACCAGACACGTTTCGACGCTAGATCTGAATAAATGTAATATTCCAGAAATGCCTTCTTTTCTTTCTCAAAGCAAATCTGAAAACTCCTTCTATGATCAGGACCTTGATAAGGCCAAGGGGCTCGTGTGCAAAACTATACTCGAGATGCCTCAGACAAGAACAAATACCTGATGTATAGAAAAATGCTGATTCTGGTGAGACGGCAAATTCCAGGGCTCTGGAAGAAAGCCAAATCCCAGCTGATCAGGGGATCCCTAGGGGTCATAAAAGGTGAAGAACGGGGGCACCGGCTGGTGCAAACAGGGAAGTCACAAATTCCCTAAAACACCAGAGATTAGCCTCCGACCCAATGGCTGGGAAGACAGCCATTGAGAGCAGTTTCAGAGCTGGAGCGGTCACACATAGAAGATTGAGAGGAGAAGAAAGTGAGGTGGAATGTCTGGGTGAGATAGAAAACATTCTTTTTTGAAAAGAGGATTCCTCTGTTTATTTTACTCCCTAGTTAAAAACTTTTAATTGAAAAAGAACAGCAAGAGTGAAAAGGGGAGGGGTGGAATTTTTGGCTCCCCCCACCCCTTTCGGTAACAGTGGTGAAAGAGCAATTCCTCAAAATGAGATGGAGTTTAACACAACCCACGTTCATGTTTCCGGAGCCCAGATACCCCCGAGAGGTTTTTTGTCAGAGGGCGTCTTTCTACGTCCCCAGGGAGAATGTGAAGAGCGTGAGTGATTCACCCGCCAGCCACAATTCTTCCTGCAGCAGCCAGCCCGCCAACCATAATAGTTCTGTCGTAAGTTCAAGTGCAACTGATCACTGAAGGCCCCAAAAGGCCCCGGCCCACCTGCTCGAGCGCCCCCTCCGTGTTTCAGAGCCACTTTCGATGGGAGACCGCACAATTTGGTTTACTTCCTCAGCCGGATCTGGGCTTATGTGGATCAATATGGAAAACAGTATACCATGGATCAGGACCTAGTGTCAACGATTTTGGATGGAATGAACGAGGGAGACGCATCCGCCTGGATTGCCCAGTTGTACAATGAAGCTGCACCAGAGCTGGACAACATTGAGGGATTTGTAGAGCTGCTTCAGGCAAGATTTGATGACCCCGACCAAGTCAATGAAAATGAAGCCACTTTAAAAGAGCTGAAGCAAGGGGTAGGGTTAGGGTTAGGGCCCACACCAGACGTCCCCATAGGGCCCACACCAGACGAAACCTGCTGGGACCCCTTCCCCCAACCTGGGAGACTAATCAAGTGCTACCGCTGTGGCCAACTCGGCCATCGGGCCTCGGAGTGCCTAGCCCCCACCTCGGTTCCACTTCAACGTCCAGCAACAGCCAGCCAAGGTAGGCGAACTTCAAGGAAACCCCCAGACACCAGCCACAGTGCCAACCAAGCTGTAGAGGTTCCCTTTCCCATCAAACGAGAAGACGAACCTCTGGCCAAAGAAGTGCCTCCCGATGAAGAACCCCCTCCCCCCTTACAATCCCCAACCAAGTCACCTCAAAATTGGCCCAGAAGTCACCACAACCACGTTGGACCAACCACACGGGGATCCTCAGATTCCCAAGGAATACAGAGACTTTTCAGAGACATTTAGTGAGGAAGAATGCAATATCCTCCCACCACCACCGGCCCACTGATTGTGCCATCGAATTGGAACCTGGCGCAAAACTACCAAAACCCCACATATATTCAATGACACCTGTGGAAATGGCTGAATTAAGGAAGTACATTGACTCCAATATGGCCAGAGGGTTCCCTTCCCTTCCTCCCCCCTCCCTCCCTCTTTCTTTCTTTCAAGTTAACCAGAAGGGGGGGGAAAGAGGCTTTTTCTAAAAGAAAAAAAAACCCAGGAAGTAAGCAGTTTGGGACGGGTGGGCGGAGCCTCATGTTGCTTTTACTACCGGTTCTCCGAACCAGCCACCACTGCTCCTACCTATTCTATAGAGCCGGTCCCAATTGACATCATGGGGTGGTTATTAATGGAAAAGTAAGAGGAGAAAGTGCTATGAGCTCTTGACGGACAGGCAACTTATAAAGCTAACAAATGAATGAATATGATAAATGGAGAAGGAAAATACCATCTACCACCTGTCATATAAATTCTTATACATATAAATTGTGCTAGTGACTTATAACACAAGGACTTCACAGACTTTCCCCCACATTGTAAAGCTATCTAGTCAACCTGAAGAATCCATCTTCGCACAAGCCATATCCATGTGCACTACTAAATCCATACAAAGTATGTAACTCTGGGAGCTTGAAACATATCTTGCTATTTGAGCCTTTAAGAATACTTTAAGACAAGAAACATACAACTATAGGTCTCAGTAAATACCAAATACATTTAAATAATGCAACAATGTATCCATGCAACTTGGAACACTGAATGCTTTCTCTAACAGCTAGATAATCAATAATAAATTCTTTTTAACAACAATTTCAGCAGAGTAGAATTAGATGCTACCTACTTTACTTTGGTAGTGGAGCATTTGGTTAGTGTTTTTACAACAGACTTGTGTTTCTTGTTTGCCACCATTACCACTACTGATGGGGATGTCCAGGAAGGGTAGTGTTGTTTTCTTTTTCCCTTATGAATTTTATTCCTTTGAAGATGATGATTTCATGTGTAACAACAAAACCTCCCACAAGAGCAGCTGTGTAAGAATACTATTTAGATGAGAAAAACCCACTGCAGCAATCCTGAACATCAGGAAAAGGAAACAGATCATCTATCAACATTTTCCAACAAAATGGATATCCATGCAACTTTTTATTTTTCACATTTTTGAACTTCTCATCTCCCACCCTCCTTTATCAAAAATAACCTAATCACTCAATCCACCAGAGCACAACCAACACAAGTTATGAAAGGAATAATACTGCCATACTCAGAAATCTCAGAAACAATCAAAGACTGTTGCAACTATATGGAATCATCTATAGGAGACAAATCAATTAAAGCCCTTGAAAACATCTTAAGTAAACCAAAAGACCCAGTAGTCCCAGAGAAAATAAACAGCTGTCATCTACAACATACAATGTAAGGATTATAACAGTTACTATGTAGGACAGGCAGAAGAGTAGCTAAATGCATTCATCAGCCCCAACTACAAGACAGAAGAGATGATTAAAAACTCCTTAATTGCACAAAGATACGGACAGACTTAACCATAGTTTCAGCTGGGAAACTGAAAATCCTAGACCAAGCATAAGTAGAAAAATGATAATTCATAGAAGCCTGGCACTCAAGACAAATCAGCTGTTAACCGGCACATAGAAATACCATTCCAAAGAGATCATCCAAAAGCCTAAAAGGAAACAAAAATGCCAAAACATCTCCTCGCCAAAGTAACAGCAAGTGTTACTCTCAAGAAAGAAGAACTCTTGAAACAAAAACCATTTCAAAAGGAAACTTTTATTGGAAGATTGTGATAGCAAGAGGTGTAGGCAGAAACTAGGTTTTCCAGCTCAAAATGTGAGATTAAACCATTGCAAACAGAGCCCCTCCATTAGTCCAATTCATCATCGAACCAATCACGAGGTGTGAAGACATTATGGGAAACTCAGGCCGAAAAGGTGATAAACGCCCTCGAGGCACATTCCTTTCCCCCCTCCCAAGGCTCCGAAAGTTATA
>JANHFK010003227.1:107650-119557 GCA_036250565.1 Sibynophis collaris | reverse complement strand
TATTCTATTCTATTCTATTCTATTCTATTCTATTCTATTCTATTCTATTCTATTCTATTCTATTCCATTCCATTCTATTCCATTCCATTCCATTCCATTCCATTCTATCTATCCGTCTGTCCATCCATCAATCCATCCATTCATTTATCTATCTCTCATCTATCTATCTTCTATCTCAGGTCCTAGACAGAAGGCCAGTTTTGTGCAGTTGGTTTTGTCCAGGCAATGTGAGATTGTACCATGGTAATAGAAGCCAGTTGGGTGACTTGAGCGCTAGGCAATGGCAAACCATTCCTGACAACTATATGTATTTATGCATCCACTTGCCAGAAGTCAAGATTGACTCAAAGTTGCACACGTGCATTAACACACTAACACAAATATTCCCGGACAGGAATATGTTGAGATTTCATCCAATAATAAACTTACATTGTGATGCAAACTTTGCCCCTTCACTGATGCAGAGTGTAAGTACTAAAAGGGCAGCATTTACATTGCAACATGCAGTTTGACATTTGTATCCCATTGTGGACATCCACATTTATACCACATACTGTTAAAAAAGCCAATTGCGGACTCAATTTGTTTGGATTGAGGGATCAAACTCTTTTACAACAGCTGTATTTCGGATCTGCAAAAATCAGCACCTGTTGCCATTTTTATGACCTTCAATTCACCACCAAATTCATCAGATTATTTCCCTCCCCCCAAACGTCTGGAACATTTTAAACATTGGTTATTGTTTTATTTTTCCATACCCTTGAAAATTCAAGTGTCTTTCTTTTTGTCCAGAAACCTGCAAATTGTCTCCTATAAATACAGAGGGCATCTTGTCTCCTACAGTTTCAAAAGCTTCCATGGGGAAAACCCAGCAGGCCACCTTTTCTATGAGAAATGAGACAAGACATGACAAGATAGACAAGGCAAGATAGAAAAGAAATGAGACAAGAAAACACATCATGCTGTGTTCAAAGATCCAAAAGAACTCAGGTTCAATCGTTTTTACTGAATCTCATCCAATTATGCAATCCTAGACATTAGCATACACTGTAGCTCAAAGCAGATTTATGAGAAACTTTCCCATTTCTGAAACATCTTTACACATGTAGCCATCACTCATACGATTCATTCAGCATAAGTACATTCAAACAATTAAGACCAGGACATGCAATTTTGGTTCTTCGAAGCCCATACATAGGAGAAACCCTCCCATACTACCACCTCTTACAATACTAGACAACACAGTATCAACAGTAGAGACCTTCAAATTCCTTGGTTCTACCATATCTCAAGACCTAAAATGGACACATAACATAAAAAAACATCATCAAAAAAGCACAACAAAGAATGTTCTTTCTGCACCAACTCAGAAAGCTCAAACTGCCCAAAGAGCTGCTAATTCCCACAACACTGTCAAACCAATTACTAAGACTACAGTATATTACTATTATTCTTCTCATCCTTCCTACTACCTATCTCTTCCCACTTATGACTATAACCATGTGGCTTGTATTTTTACGATTTACAATTTATCTCATTCTGCTTGTTTCCTAGTATGATTTGATTGCTTATTAGTAACCTATGACTATCACTAAGAGTTGTATCTTATGATTACCTACCTCCTCCACTCATGACTATAACCATGTTGCTTGTATTTTTATGATTTATATTGTTTTGTTTGTTTCCTACTATGATTTGATTGCTTATTAGTAACTTATGACTATCACTAAGTGTTGTATCTTATGATTCTTGATGAATGTATTTTTTTCCTGTTTTTCCTTTTATGTACATCAAGAGAATATGCACCAAAGACAAATTTCTTGTGTCCAATCACACTTGGCTAATAAATAATTCTAATCTATTCTGTTCTATTCTATTCTATTTCTTGAAATGGCCTTTGATATAAAAATTGCAGTCTTGCTAGAGATTTGCAATTTCTTCCTTGCAAAAACACTGTTTCTACTGAGCATCCCAATATTTTTTGTTTTATTAAATAACAATCTAAATAAATGGTCCATTCTTCAGACTACAGTTTTCAAACAAACAAGATACATGCAGTGTCTCCAATTGTGATGCCCTACAGGTATACAATCTTTCTTGAAATGGAACTCCATGGAACCGCCAACATCCGAATATAGAATCTAGTTTTTCAAAATGTGCTCTGTAGAAACCTCTTCTGTGATATTGAGGCATATAAGTTGTATAAACTTTTATTTCTGAGAGACTGATTTATGTTGAGCCAACCACTTCAAAGACTTAACACATTTAAGAGATGCAATATCACTTTTGACAGCCATGTCCAAGATCCTTTGTTGGTCTTCAGATCCGATTGGACCCAGAACTGAATGGAGAATCTGCATAGGGAAGATGGCATTTGAATGTTGGGCAGCCCAAATGTGCATATTAAGCATGCACTCTTCAATGCACAGCTTGGGTAATCTATCATGCCCCCATCAAAGCCTGAATCTGCAGAGAGGACTCCTCATCCCCAAGCATGGAGAGTGGAGACAAGGCAGGAACAGCACAGGCCAACCCGATGACTCGGGAGGAGATCGCCCTGTCCCTCTGCACAAGGCACACTTGGGGACTGAGATTTAAGGAGACACTATGGGGAGGGTATTTGTCTGGAATTTATGGAGTTTTGTCTGGTGTTGCATTGTTTCTTCCTTGCTTCGTGGACTCAGTGCCTTGTTCCTTGCTTTGTGGATTCATTTCCCTGTTCCTTTGCTTTGCTGGACAGCTAACAATCACAGGCTGCTGTGTGTGTGTGTGTGAGAGAGAGAGAGCACTTTGGTCTGGGATTTGCCATGAACGTGGGAGTGTTTGGGGGAAAGTTGGAACATTAAAGAAGAGTTTGACTCTCAGCTGGCTATGTGGCCTTCATGTCTTGTCCCGGCTCATCACATAATCTATCTAGTATGAATTTCATTTTACCCTGATCAATATGGCCAATCTTCCTATTGCCCAGCCATTTTCTTGTAATTTGCATGCCCATGTGATGCAGGAATTAAAACTAGATATCAAAATCTGTTCATCTCCAGCGGTTAACCAGGTTTTTTGTACTGCAATCGGGCCTATTAATCTTGTTAATACCATTTCACCAAGTTAATCCAAATACAACATTTAAAAGTGGCTAGAGACTGCAAAAATGGGTTAGCCTCTATGGGAGCATCCTAGAAATGATGAATGACCATTTTGGACTCTTCTCGACTGCCAGAGACCTTTCTTTCGAAATATGCGGAAAAGAAAACCGCCAAGAACTAATTTTACAAGGAGGATTCAAAAGACCACCTGATAATCAAATTACGGTCTGACATACGAAACTAGAAGGACTACATAAATATGTGGCAGTGCCCTTTCTGTGATATTAGAGCTGTTGTGATGGGATAGCTATAAAACGAAGAATTCAGAGGTAAAAAAGGGACATTGTAAAACATATAAGGGCAGGGGAAAGAGGGAAAGAATTGCTCAAACAGGCTTTCAAGAATATGTTATATTACCATACTAGCAATAAAGATCTTTCCAGAAATCCAAGTGAGCCTTGTCTCCTGAGTTTGCCAGCCTCATAGACCTTGACATTAATCTTGAAAGCCTGTCAAAGCAATTCTCTACTCAGCTTATATCTAGTGTAATTAAGGCAGAGTTGCTCTGATTCTCTTTCTCATGCTTTCCGCCCTCCCCGAAGCTGAGGTGTCTTTTTTTACAATGGTCTCTCTCCTCCTCTGCTTTTCCAGACTCTGTTAGATATTCCATCTCAACTATATGCACTATGAGAGCTAATAATGGAATCAAGGTTTTTAAATATAAAAATAGATGGGGGTCTTTTATCGTATCATTTTACAAACTATCAAAAATAGGTGCTTTGCTTTAGCAGAGCTAGAGACATAGGAGAATAAGAGCCAGATTATCATTGGCAATTTCAGTAGCCAGAATGATAAATGGGGATAATTACTGTCAAAGTGATAAATGAAGATACCATATTTGGTGAGTTGGTGGAAACCTGGGCGTAGGGGAACCAAATCCATCCTGAGCCACATGATCCCAAGTCCTCTGCCTAAATTTAAAGTATTTTCTAATACTTTAACATACAAAAGCATGTTTGTCACCAAATTTCTTTAGCAAGATTTGTTGAGAAGATGGGGATGGGATTACAAGAATTCCAGTAATTGAATTGTTTTCCAATTAAAATTAACATTGCAATACCTTCTCTATTATCTGTCTACCTGCTTTACTGTGAATCAGCAAAGTGAATGAATAGGGCAGTCTCTTAACTCATGATACACTATAAGACCCCACCCCTGGAGGTTTTAAAAAACCCCGTCACCTAAAATATATTTTAGTCTGAGAACTAATAATTAATTTCTTAAACATTAATTGATGACAACAAGAGTAAGGTCTGGATTTTGTTAGCAGTAAAGCAGCAACATGGTCTTAACCCTAGTTTTACACTTTCACCATTAACATGTTCAGGTTCTCCTGATAATTACACACACACAAAAACTTTTTGATAGCAAGTCAGTTTTAAAAAGATCAACCTAACCAGCAATAACCCACTCATTTTAGTAGCAGTGGAGATACAAAACTTTAAGAAAACTTTGTCAAAACCCTGAAATGTGCTACCAAGGCATGTAGAATAAGCAGTTGTGATGTTATACTTCACTTGACTACCATGTAGAATAATTATATTTACATCTATAATAAATATTATGTAGCATTATCTTTCTAGAAAAAAATATCTGAGAAGAGTTTGCACCTGTGTTCTGTTTAAAATATAAAGTAGAACAGAAATGTATTGAGAGGACAGATGTAATCTACAAAAGCAAGAAATCTTGTGCCATGATTAGAACATTGAATAATGACCCCAAGGCGATAGAATAGCAAGCTAGATTTGGAGCAGGAAAGTCACATACAAGCAAAATACTGATCCTCATTTTTGTTTTGAAATATTGAAAGTCCCAAGGACTGCAAGGAGATCAAATCTGTCAATCCTAAAGGAAATCAACCCTGACTGTTCTTTGGAAGGCTAGATACTGAAGCTGAAGCTCAAATACTTTGGCCACCAAATGAGAAAGAAGGATTCATTGGAAAAGACCCTGATGCTGGGAAAGAATGAAGGCAAAAGGAAAAGGGCATGGCAGAGGATCAGATGGTTAGATAGTATCATTGACACAATGAACATGAATTTTGGCAAACCCTGAGAGATGTTGGAGGACAGCAGGATCTGGTTCACTGTGGTCCATGAGATTGCAAGGGGTCAGACCATATTTAAAAACTGAACAACAACCACCATAAATAGACATAGCATTCATGCTGGACTAGAAGACCTCCAAGGTCCCTTCCAGCTCTATTCTGATTGATTGATTGAATGTCTCAGTGTATGTGATACTGTTAATAA
The DNA here is from genome assembly GCA_036250565.1 of Sibynophis collaris. Classification (NCBI taxonomy): domain Eukaryota; kingdom Metazoa; phylum Chordata; class Lepidosauria; order Squamata; family Sibynophiidae; genus Sibynophis; species Sibynophis collaris. The sequence goes on along the minus strand of JANHFK010003227.1, from coordinate 114,162 downwards.
TCATATGTATTTCTATATTCTGACATAGGTTTTCAAACCAAAATTAGTATTGCAGGTACTTAAAGAAAAATCAAAGAATTCTAAATCAGGCTTGAAAACAAATGTGGATGGCAGCATATCCAGTACCATGGCTTACCTAAAGGAAGAGGGGATGATACAATCTCAAAATGATTATCCAAAAACAAGCACAAAGGTCTCTGCTTACGGTTTAGCCATAGCAACTCAGACAAAACAATTTACCCCAATTTTTTTTTTTTAAAAAAGCAGCAACCTTAGGAAAAAAACTGACCATTTATTATGCTACTAAGTTAATCAAACTATAAAAATCAGGTCAGTCTCCACCATTTGCACAAACAAGATGTAAGGCCAGGAATATTAATAAATCAGAATAAAGATATGTTTTTATCCGTGTTTTTGAGTGACCCTTGATCATGCATTTTGATTTTAAAAATTTATAGTAGAAATGAAAAAAAGGCCAGTTCTTAGAACACTTCCTTCCCAATGGGAGATTCACTCAGTAACCATTGGGAGCTCTGACTTTTATTAATTAGCTCTTATATGAATATATATATATATATAGCAAGCCCAGGAATTCTTCACTGACACGAGAGCAAATTGAGCAACATCTGCCAAATTATTGCAGGTTATTTGAAGACCACTAAGATAAAGTAATATATTCCCATAAGAATGTCTTCTCCAGACATGCAGAGAATTGCAACCAGTCTCTACTGAAGTAGAGCGTGGTAGACATTCTCTACAAAACTGTGTAGCAGGATGGAGGAATTTGAGTTCACACAAATGCTTTCATGAATGAAGGCTCATTCATTTCCCAGGATAGTGTTGCAGGATCCAATCTCGGTTGGTCACTGGGACTGGAGACTCTGTCTTCTGAGCTTTGAGACTCATGCTGGAGCCCATCCTCAGGGAACTCAGAGAAATTCCCTTCAGATGGGCTCCAGCATAAGTCTGAAAGCTCAGAAGACAAAACCTCTGATCCCAGTGACCAACCTAGATTGGATCTTGCCACAAATGTTTTCTTACAGTAATGGAAGCATTGAATATCAGATTGGCTTCTGCCAGAGAGAAACTATAATATGACCATGAAATCTTGCAGAGGATGACATGGGTATTAATGTAAAACTGTAGCTCCCTGATGAAGTGGGGCGGGGAGGTTATTTGAAAGGCCCCATGTTATCTTTTACTCAAGTTGACAGGTTAAGAGCAATCAGGACTATTCCACTGAATCAGACATCTGCAATTGTGACAGGAGGCAGACTATGTTATCTGTTTTGCTGTAGCTGGATTTTTCCATGCCACAAACCTGCAAATAGTACAATAGTGGGGAGAAAGATGACTTGGTGAATGAATCTGAAGACTAGCATCTATGAAAGCTGATTCCCTAATATTGACTTAGTTTTTGAGATCCTACCTTTGTTTATTAAAAGTAACATAAAATAGCAGCCTGGGATTTCTAAGAGCGCTAGTAGGTTATAGTAAAGGCACCAGGCTATAAATTGGGAGACCATGACTTTTAATCCTCTCTAGTGATGAAACCAGTTGGATGGGCCAATTATTCTCTCTCAGCCCTAGCAAACCATCTTTAAAATTGCTGCCCAAAAATGGCAGGCATGTGCTTGCTTAGGTACTTGATAATGCTGAAAGAGAGGGAGGGTGGGGAGAGAGAGGGAGAAAGAGTGAGAGAGAAGAGAGCGAGAGAGAGAAGAGAGCGAGAGAGAGAAGAGAGAGAGAGAGAGAGCATGATAGCCAGAGAGAGAGTGAAAATACAACATAAGCAGGATTATCTTGCATGACTTGAAACATTTAAAGAAAAAAATCAAGATAATAACACATCATTACCACAATAAAGTTATGGAATAATATTGCATGTATATATCCAACGAGTATCACCTAAATTTGAGGGTGTCTTTACCTATTTTTATATTTCACAACATTTTGAGAGATAACATGAATTAGAACAAAATAGAGAGGATATGTTACTTGCTACCAGTTGATACCATTAGTCTCTGGAATAAAAATTGCCTAGAGAATGCTCAGTATGAGAAGAAAATACATCTGAAATAAATATTTTTCAGCAACATCTAAGTTGCTTATTTGCACATCCTCCATGCTCTAATAAATGTCTTTGCAAATTCCCTCTAGAGGTATAAAGAAAGATGGATGTTGTTTGCTTTGAAATACCACCAACTCTAATGGATTCCAATGGATAACATGGATAACAGTAGTGGAGTAGTTACATTGATGCTTACCCATCTGCAATAGAATTCATACATAGCTTTTGTCTGAGAAACATTCATCAAAATTGACATTTGCAGGAAAAAAAGGAGTAAAACAAAAGTATGTTTGTTGCATTAATCAAGCTTAAAGAAAGTTGCACTGAAAAATTGATAAAATATGTCATTTGCAGAGATTATATATATATTGATTACTGTGGATTTTCAAAGAATTTTTAAAAAATCATTGATAAATTAAATGAAATTGAATAATAAATGAGAATAGTCCACCCTGAGAGAGAATGAATTTTAATTTTGGACCTTCTTGGTCCAATAGGAGGAATCCTGGTAGAAAACTCATAACCTGTGAGGTTTAAGTATATTGGGTGTATTACAGCTATTTAGAAAGAATAAAGTAATCTTCTCATTAATGAATTATTTTACTTTCACACAGAGAACTGTTAAAAAGGCATAACAATTTGAATATTTCTTAGTTCATTTTAAATCAGGAATGATTTAATAAGTAGTGTGGTTGCTATACCTACTGATAGACTTTGAGCTGTTGTTGTACAAAAGTGACAAACTAACAGGCTGATTTAGCTAAATTGCCTTTGATTGGTATTAGACGCAGGTATAATGGTGATATGCTGAATATAAATTAAGGGAAGCTCAATTGGAATAAGAGAGAGCAAGGTTTTAAAACTGGAGGTAGAAACATCAATAACGTGCTTTATGCTGACAGCTCAGAATGCAAAGAATGTGTAGTTATAAAAGTTATGGAGCAATGTGAAAAAACACACATCAGAATTAGCATTAAATATAAAAAAAAAGACCAAACCAATGACAACAGGTAAAAAGAACCAGTCTTAGAATTGCTGATGAAAATATTAAAGTGGTGGATAGCTTCCACCTCACAGACATTGTTCTCTGACTCCAGGGAAAATGGGAGGAGAAAGGAGTATTAAATATGTTTGCTGCCTTGAGTTCTTTATAAAAATAATAAATATGGGATAAAAAATGTAAAAGGAAAGAAACAAGCAGTCAACAAAAACATGCCATAGACTAGCATTTGTTAGAGCAGCCTTGAAGGTCTTGGAAAATATATTCAAATGTCTCTATACCTATAAAGATCAGAGTAGTGCAAATTATGGTATTCCGTGAAACTTTAGGGAAGCAAAAGTTAGACTGTGGACAGCAGGATATTTACGCTTTTGAATTTTGGTGTTGGAGAGGACTGCTGAGAATACTGTGGACAGCCAAGAAACAAACAAATCAAACAAATCAGCCCAGATATCTCACGAATGACTAGGCTCAGTTTATCCTTCTTTGAACACATTATGTGAAGACTCAGCTGTCTCTAAAGTTGGGAAAACAGAAGGAAAGAGACAAGAGGACAACCAGCAGCAAAGATGGATTCAGTTAGAGTGAGGAAGACTGCACCATTGAAAGACCAAGTTAGGGATGAATTGACATGGAGAAAATCTATATACCGGTAACTGGTTGCTAAGAGTCAGAAATGATTCGATGACACATAATGAATCAAATAATACAAGTAATTAATAAGTATCAGGTAAAAAGTGAGCACTTTTCATAGCTTCAGACTTATGTGCAACTAGGAACATTTGATTATCTGTTTTTTTGTTTCTTAGTTTTGAAATAAGCTCAAGTTCAAATTATATACATACTTATTAGAGAGTAGAATGTATGTATGAAGGGACGCAGTGGCTCAGTGGCTAAGATACTGAGCTTGTCAATCAAAAGGTTGGCAGTTCAATTGTTTGAATTCCCAGTATCATGTAATGGGGTGAGCTTCCGTTACTTGTCCTAGCTTCTGCCAACCTTCTGCCAGTTCGAAAGCGTGTAACAAATGCAGGTAGAGAAATAGGGACCACCTTTGGTGGGAAGGTAACAGAGTTCCGTGCGCCTTTGACATTTAGTTATGCTGGCCACATGACTCCAAAGACATCTTCGGACAGTGCTGGCTCTTCGGCTTTGGAACGGAGGTGAGCACCGCCCCCTAATGTTGGGAACAACTAGCACATATATGCGAGGGGAATCTTTACCTTTTAATGTAAGTATGAAGAGAATATGAAGTATATATGTAAACAACCTTTTAATGATTAATGTATTAATGAATTTGTAATCAGTATACACATATATACATATGGGATATGGTGGATTGGATGTTCTGGCTTCCACGAGGAGTCTTTAAAACTTTCCACTGTATTGCACCTAGATGTCATGGAAGAACCTATTTGGCATTGCTGCAATCAGCTACTTTAATCGAGATAAATCTCTCTTTCTCATGGTTTACTCAGGAAGAGGCAAGCATCAATCTTCTTGTTTTTAATTCAGTAGTTTCACCAGATGAGGAGAAGAAAGGTTGGCTCTATTTCCTTGAATGAGAGTCACTGAGTCATTCAAAGTTTAAGTCTTATAATGCATATCCAAGTTAAAGAACTAGAAATAGACAGAAGGAAGGAAATTGAAAATAGCAATGATATTTAGATTTATATACTGCCTTACAGCAGTAATCTCTAAACAGATTACAGAGTCAGCATATTGCTCCCAACAATCTGGGTCCTCATTTTACTGACCTCAAAAGGCTAGAAGGCTGAGTTAATCTTGACCCTCTCTAGTTTTTTTGGACTGTAAAGGGGAAGGGGTTAGATGTACTTTTTAAGACTTGCCCTTTGAGGTAGTCCAGACAAGAAACACTAATATGAGCAGTAGCACTACTTTTATTGTCAGGTTACATAACAGAATCTTGTAATTCTGAAAGTACAACTATCTATTCTCTACTTCTATTTTAAAATGTTAAAAACTGGCTTTCCCCAGCAAGCTGAGTTTATTTAAAAAGTTTATTGATCATGCACATTTGTGCTGCCTCGAGTGTGGTGTGTCACAGTTTTCTCAATGTTTTTTCTTGTTGCTTCAACTTTTGTTGACCTCCTTGTGCTGCATGTTGAATGGATAGTCATACAAAGTGAATGAATGAATGACTAAACAAGACAGAAGAATAGAAAATGTATGCAAATGTGCACAGTGGTTAGGATTTAAATTACATTATGGATAGTTTAAACAGCAAAATGTAATCTGTTTGAGTGTCATCTTGTAACCATCCACAGTCTGTTTGCAAATGGAGGACTCCCAGACACAAGTGTCTTATTCACTGTATTTAATAAGCTCTGACAACAGGATTTAGATAACTCCATACTGATATGCTTTACTACTAGATGAATGCTAAATTATATTTCTTAAATTCTTGTGTAAATGAAAATACTATTCTGCCAACCTTCAACTTGTGGACACTTTACATTATGTTGCTATGAGCACATTTCACCACCTTCAGCGCCACAAACTGCTCCAGCTATTGGAAATAGCAAGCTATGCCAACCTCATTTTGTTACTTGTTATGTTCTAAATAATTATCTGTCTGTAGAAAGTACATTTTCTGCAAATAAAGTATTCTGTAGATATTGATAGGCTTGAGAAATTAAAGAAAAATGATGCCACCAATATGAGAACTGGAGGAATTTTTGCATGTTGTTCTTTTATTGTCATTTCTTTATATCCCATTTTTATCTCTAAAATCTCAAAGTGGCATATCCAGATATGTGGGCTCTTCAGGTTTCATGTGAAAGAAAAGTCATATTAAACTGAATAAATTATATATAAATTGGGTAACATGCTGAATTCACTATAATCTTATTTTCATCCTGTTCTAGGCATCGTAAGTAATGAAGAAGTTTCTCGATCCACAGAAGCTTTTGGGGAAGTGTAGAACTATTGCTGGCCATCAAAAAAAAATTTCTGATCAGTTTCTGGGTAAAGTAGGATGAATTCCTCAATTGTGTCCCTAAATTAGGTAACATTTTTATCACCACAGCTTTAACACCAATGAGAAGTTTTCTGCCATTGAATTCTCTCCCCCACCACCCACTCCTTAAATTTAACAGCAGCATAGATCTTTGCGCAATATAAGTTGGCATGCTCGGACACTTTAGCTACCTCATCACACTGAATGAAAACTGGTGGAAAAAAGCAGAGGAAATTGCATAAGGCAGGGGTATCAAACTCAAGGACTGTGGGCCAGTGGTGAAATCAATTTTTTTTTACTACCGGTTCTGTAGGCATGGCTTGGTGGGCATGGCATAGCTTGATGGGCGTGGCAGGGGAAAAATACTGCAAAATCTCCATTCCTACCCCACTCCAGGAGAAGGATATTGCAAAATCTCCATTCCCACCCCACTCTGAGGCCAGGCAGAGGTGGTATTTGCT
>JANHFK010003226.1:134168-149664 GCA_036250565.1 Sibynophis collaris | reverse complement strand
CCGCCTTCCCTCCTTTTGCATCCCGAGCGATTCGGGCGAAAAAGCCCCCGCCTGCCATCGGAATGGCCTTCGCCGCCGAGCCACGTGAATCGCGAGTCAGGTGTCTCCTCGCCCCGCTTTGGCTCGGCTCCAGCACGTTGCCTGTTCCTGACACTCGTTCAACGAGAGCGAGAGGAGGAGGACACGTGAGGCGCTGACCCGAATTTGGAGGCAAAGAAGAGCTGGGAACCGGAGCTCTTTTTTTTTCTTTTTTTCTCCCCCCCCCCCCTTAATTCCTTTCATTTATTTTTTATTTTTTATTTGCAACCTGCGCCCTCACCCGCAGCCCAAACTTTTTCTCCAGCTATTGGCAGAGGCTAAAAATAACCAGCACTTAAAGCTTCTCCCTTGGCACTGACTCACCGCAAACACTGGGACGGTTTTAAGTGGTGCCGTTAGCCTTGATTAACCCCACGCCCCAGCCCTGTTGGCATAGGAGCGGGTCAGTACTGTGGTCACTTTGGGGGGTGGGGGCGAGGGAGAGATGGTTTTAATAGGTCAGAATTGGTTAAGGGCTGAAAATGAGAGCAGCAAGTGCTGAGGAGGGGGGGTGGAAGGGAGATTTGTTTACAAGATTATTATTTTTTTTTTTAATGCAGAGGATCCCCAGGCTAGGGGTTAACTGGAATTGAGGACATGCAAGTTAAAACTGCTAAAAATCTCAACTAGGTCATCGCAGCCTTTGATGCTGCTGAGCTTTTTACTCCTTCCTCTAAGAGAAGATAGGGGACTCCATGTGGGCTGTTTTGAAGATGGAAAATGAATCGGGTTTGCTTTTTCTTCCTCCTTTTGAGGAGCCTTGGGCAGTTGCTGTTAGGAACAGAAATTTCCTCCACCCAGATGCATTTGAAGCAGCTGTTTGCTGCAAATAAAACGTGTCCCAAATACAAAACAGACCACAAGCCATTAAGGTAGCTTTCCCTACTTGGATTCCATAAGGCATGCCGGAAAACAGCATCTCCTAGAATGCCTGGACAGCGTAAAAACTCTCCAAAGGGCAGTGGATGAAGGTTTATTTTCAAGAAGGTGCCATCTAGCCAAGCTCACCTCCTGGTCACTATAGGGCAGACCTGGGCCACATTCTGCCCTTTGGTTGCCCCTGTCTGACCCACATGAGGCTGGTTGGAAATTAGAAATTAAATATAAATAAATGTACTCCATGCAGGCAAATAGAAATGCATTGGTTTTATTTTTAAGGTGTAGACATCACCTCAGCAGATGGCAGCACTTAACTAACCTTGGCTACTATCCGAAAAGAAGATTCAACCTGGGTTAGTCCTTTGATGGGAAAGAGCTAGAGATGTAGGCTGGAGTAGGAAGTTGGGGGGAAAAAACCTTATCAAAAGAAGATAGGGTCAAACCACTTGGTCACACTACTAAAAAAAACTACATAGATATATAGTCAGCAGGAGGAGAGCTGAGTTTGAAGCAATATTTCTCTCTTATGCACACATACACACAAAATTCTCTGAGCTCAGTGTAAACTTGCCCCCTTTCCCCCATGCCGTTTTTTGTATTTTGTGTGGTTTCCTGTGATTTAAATGCTTTTTTCATGCAGTATTATTTCCTCTGAAGAAAAGCAGGACGAAGGTTAAGTATCATTAATTCCATACTAAGGACTTAATTTAGTATTGTACATGCTTCATTTCCCTACTAGAATGGATGGAATCTCATAAGGGCTCAACCTTCACTAAATTTTATGGCAAGGTTTTTTTTTTTAATTTGGTAATTTTTTCAAAAGTATTTTTTAAACAATAAAAGATAATACAAACTGGGTTTAAAAGAAAAAGGAATATAAAGAAATATAAAGAATATAAGAAAAAATAAAGAAAAAATGTACAAAAAGTAATTGAGAAATAAAACGGTATTTAAAGAAGTAATTGATAATATTTACAGCATTTGCAAAAATAAGATTACTCCCCCTTAAAGTTATATTGCATAGATCACTGTTTCCCATATCCAGCCCTTTTTGATTGGCAAATTCAAAAGTCTTTAACTCCGTTGTTTCCATTTTTCAGCAAAAAGTCCACAAAAGGTTTCTGGTATTTTATAAACGTGCCTATCCTATCCTGATATGCTTAGTCCTTAGGGGATCACGATCTTGTTGGTGGGACCACATAGCCATCTTCTACTTAGGATGTTGCATGTCAAACTGGCAGCCCATGGGCCGGATGCATCACACGCAGGCCCAGCTCCGCGAAGGGGAAAAATGTGATATATGCAAAGTGACACCAGGAATTTGACACCTGTGGCAAATAGAGTATCCTTTTATCAAAGTAAGCAGATATAGGTAGTCCTCCCCTTACGACCATTCATTTAGCAACTTTTCAAAGTTACAATGGCATGGAAAAAAGGGATTTGCAACCAGTCCTACACCGCATCTCCACAGTCATGTGTATCAAAATAATTCAGGTGCTTGGCAACTGGCACGTATTTATGATAGTTGCAGTGTCCTGGGGTCATGTGATCTCCACTTGCAATCTTTCCAGCCAGCTTCAGAAAAGCAATGATGGGAAGCTGGATTTGCTTAACAACCACATGATTTACTTGACTGCAGTGATTTGCTTAACAGTTGTGCCAAAAATAGCTATAAAATTGGGCATGATTTACTTAACAACAGAACTTTACTTAGCAATGGAAATTTTGGTCCCAATTGGAGTTGTAAGTCAAGGACTACCTGCCTTTCTGCAATGGCAGAATCCTAAGTAGTTGGTGCCTATGGTTTGCCCACAATCTTTCAAACATTACTTCAGTAAAGAGTTTGAGGTAATTTCTGGGCAATTCTAGCGTGCTTCACCAAATCAAGTGATAAACGTGTGGGAGGAAAAAATACCTTGGACTTCTTCCAAGGACTAAGATAATAGATTTATTCTCTTGTACAGAAGTGCAAACGGTAGAAGAAAACTGGAAAAAAATTGAGAAAAGAGGGATTTTTTTCCCCAGACCTTTATAAAAAAACAAATCAGGAAAGTAAAAAAATGATTGCCAGAATAAAAAGCCACCAATGAAATTTCTTTGGAATAATGAATGCAGTATCACAAAGTGCTTCTGCTATCCTTTATTCCTTCCATATGTTTTCTATTAATTTGTAATAAGTTTTATCTCAAATTCCAGAGTGCTAAATTTTCTGTAAATAGAGGACAAGCAGGACAATTCAGCTCTCAGGCTGAAGTGTGATCTGATTTCAGACTCTTACACCCCTTCCAAGGATTCAGCTCCAAGGTTGCTTATGGGATTGTCTGCCGATAATACTTTATTTTGGCGCATGCTGGATCTGTTCTCCATTAGGCCTCAGAGGACATAATTTTGTTTTATGATCATGTGGATGGTTTATTTCTGCTTCATTGTTGCTGTTTGCTGGTTTGGCAAACTGACCAAATTAAGAAAGCTGAGGTTTCTTAGGATTCTGCAGTTTACAGTTTCATTTGAGGCAAAAATGAAAACATTTTAAAGTTTCCCTGTCTGTTTTTTCCCCCAGGTGAAAAAAATACCCCAATTGTTTTCTCTCATAGCTTCAAAATTACTGAAAATATTATGTCTCTGTTCTTGTGTTAGCATCCTTGGCGCTTCCAAACTGATCCTTAGGCCTTCTTGGGATAAGGAACAATTTGCTTCTTTGATCATTGCAAACCTGACAATAAAATCAAGGGTTACCTCATTAAAGCTGAGGCCAAGAGCTGTATTTCAGCTTTGTTATTGCTGAGCTTTTTCATTATTTGAGTTTATTGTTGTGTGTTTGAAGATGGTTGGGCCATCTTTCTAATCTAGGGAGGCTGAGTTCATGTAGGCTTGAGGCCAAAGCCGAAAGATTCCTGATGCCTCACAGTCATCCTCTGAGCATGTTCTCATTGGATACAAGGCCAGAATGGTTTTAAAGTTGGCAGCACTCACTGAGGCATGAGTGAATGGCTGCTGCCCTTTTAAGCCCCACCATGCCTGTGAAAATGGAAAAGAAAGGCTGTTTATTTTGGGCACATGTTTTTCAAGTCAGAGGTTTTGCAGGACAGAGTTGACTGGCGACAATTGGTCGTGGAGACAGCTGGAAACCCCTTGGGTTAATGGGAAGATGAGTGTGGAGAGGTTCACATGGAAAGTACATTTCCAGTTTTGCTGTGGGTTCCTTGGGGATGTGTTAAGCTTGGGCACTAAGATGTAAGGGGAAGATTGGCTTCTGCTAAACCTCTGTGACCCACTTCATATAGGGGATGAGAAAAATTGTATGCAGAAAAATAACAAAAGAATATGGCAGTTTATATGTAGAGGAAGGGAGGGAGTCCAAGAAACAAAAGAGAGAGCAGTCTGTGGGGAGTGTCGAACTTTGGTGGAAAGGGCATATGTTTTGTTTCCCTGGCATCTCCCTAGTTAGGGAGGATCATGTTGCAGTTAATATGGAAGATCTTATCAGGGTTATACCCTGAAGAAATGCCTAGAGCACGCAATATTGGGCTGGATGGAGAAATGGTTAGATCTGTTCCTGTTCAGCCAGATTGAAATCTGAGGGCTTTTCAGAAGACGTGCTTTAACATGCTGCTTGCCACTCCTTTGAGTAGGCAGGTAGGGCAAACTAGCCAGATGCTGGGAATAATAGGGTTATACCACCTGTCATGATGCCCAAAAATTGGGTGGCAGGTGCAGGCTGAGGCAGGTGGATATTCTCCTGCTGCTTTGGTGCAGTACCTCCTGCACACCTCAAAGAGAGCGAAATCCGTGTTTAAAAATAATCCATCTGATAGATCTCAGGCATATTGCACGTGAAGTGGGAGGGAGCAGTCAACAAGTGAGCTGACTCCTTGACTTGTTCTGCCAAGGAATGGTAGTGCTGGCTGGCAGTGAATGACCCAAGAGGGCTGTTCTGACCTCATGACTGGCAGTGTCTGGAAAGAACTGGTAGAACATGTAATTGTGAAAAGCTCCATGAAATAGCATTTATCACTATGGCCTTGAGTGCTGCCAAGCCAGAATGGGAGTAGGCAAAATGGAGTAGGTGCCTTCTCCCTATCCAATTAGGACAACTTAAATGCAACTGTTCTGGTGCTCATGTGAAAGTCTCACAAATAACAAAAAGAGAGAAAACAATTAAAAATACGGCCATGCAAAGCCTACTTTTTGGCAAAAGTAATGGAAAACCTGTAATACACACCCAGTGTTGATAGAACAGACGGCACACAGCAAAAACGAAGTCTGTTTCCTGGTTTAAATTGAACTGTACATTATAGGGCTAGGCCTCAAAGATTTTTTAAAATACAAATCCAACACGCTCTCAGAAAAGAACTAAGCCCTGTATTTTTAAGGAGAAGATTTGACAAGTGCTACAAAAAATACCAGTTCAGCATTACCCAGGCAGAAGCCAGGTGTTCGGCTTTGCCTGCAGCCCAAGTCACATCCAATGATTAAAAGGGAAAAGTGAGGCCTGCAGCAGCCTAAAGAGGTGAAGGCCTGAAGTTGGGCACATCCTAGCTTTGATATCAACATCTGCACCAACAATGAGCTTAAATGTTGTGCTGGGAGAAGAGAGAAAATGCTACTGTAAAACTGGAGCAGTTAAGAGTGACTGAGGTACCCCGTTTCCCCCAAAATAAGACATCCCTGATAATAAACCCAACTGGGGTTTTGAATGCATGGCAATAAGGCCAAGCGCTTATTTCAGGGTTCAAAAAAATATAAGACAGGGTCTTATTTTCAGAGAAACACGGTACTTCCCTCAATGAACTGGAGATGAAACAAAAGCAATCTCGTGAAGATATGTCCCCATCCCACCCCAAAAATAGTTACTGGAGCTTATTAGGCTACAATTATGTGGCACTGAGGAAGAGGCCTTAGGAGCACAGGTTAGCCTGCAGATCTGACCTAATAGCCTTTATCAGATAAGGGACTATCGCCTGACATGGCCCATTTTGGTTGTGAGTTGACCTTCCCTAGTTAATTCCTTGTTTTGGCTGGATGTGTGCGCAGGCTGGAGCTCCATCCTCTGTTTGCAACTTCATGACAAGCTGTTGCTTTGTTATCCAATAGTCTTTAGATTGCTATCTAAAAATATGGAGCGATAATCCTGACGTTTTTAAATACTCCCTGGGAACCAGGGTGAACAGCTCTCCTCTGAACCAAAAGCAAGGCTGGCTTAGGGTTCCTTTCTGGAATGACTTTCTGCAGAGCTCTGGGGTTTGGTTGTTTGCCTGTATGGGCCATTTGTTTGCCCTAGTTTTCTACTGACTGGGCCTCTTGGGCCACGCTTTCTGCTGTTTCTCTGGCCTTGTCCAGCACTCACATGGAGCCTGCATGCATTCAGCTGGTCATTGGCTTTGTACCTTGAGACGTACTTGGCAACAACCACAGAACAGATCAGGGCCATGCACGAAGAGATTTTTTTTTCAGGGTAAAAAAAAGGGGGGGGGATGATGATTTTGGGTGGCAGTGACCTAGTTCAAATCCAGTTTCCCAACTTCCTCCTCTCTGACATCCCATATATAGTTTGGCAGGTCAACCTGTTGGCAGAAAGAAGACTGGAAAAATGAGACACTTGTTTACTGTGTCTTACCAGGGTCAAGAATACGAAGGATGGGCTTAAATCACAAGTGCTGAATAAATGCTCGTGTTGCAATTCAGCTGTGTTTTATCTCCTGTACTACAGCTTGTAGTGTATGGCAGGGGTCCCTCTTGGGTAGAAAAGATTGCCATCTGGGTACAGAGCAGTGTCTTATTATTTTTGTTCCTGCTAGGACTGAGTGGCCGTTCGGCAGCATAAAGGCTGGACTCTGTTGGTGGCCTACCGTCTTTGTAGGAGAAATGGAGTCATCGTTTTCCTGTGTTTCTGTAGCACTGCCAGGCTTCGGGTGGGGGTTGTTTGTTGTTTGTTTACCATTTCTAAATGGCAGCTGAGGAATAAGAAGGATCTGTTTGCTTCGTAGCTGTCCTACGCAGTTATTATTTCATTACCCTTATTTATTAAAAAAAAATAAAAATAGGAAAATGCAAAAGGTTGAAAGGGAGAAGATGCTGTGGCTTGACTGCTTACATCCCAATCTCCCCCCCCCCCCAAGAGCTGGGAACAACTCACAGGAATTGCATACTCAAGGCCTTGTCTGAAAGCACTCTCTGATAATGTGAATGCAGATTCTTGACCTCTGTGTGTTCCAACTAAGAATGTCATTTGTGTAGGCAGGCTTGTTAAGGCCTGTGGAAATGCAACCCAGCAGTGCCTGCAGTTGTAGAAACCGCTTCCATCCTCTGTCTCTGCTCACTCACAGACAATGAGAGCTTCTACGTAAGTGCCTAGATCCTGCCTCTTCTGTGGCCATCAAGAAGAAGAAAATGCAGTACGCAAAGCTAGGGAAGGAAGGTTAAGGTGTAGTTTGTTGCTGCTTGAAAATATCCTTCGCTCTTTCATATGTAGGATCTTATATTTCTTGAACGAGTGACCTAGAAATGTAGGTCTTACTTCTTTCAACAGACTACTGGAAGCTTGCATAGCTTCTGACCCATCCAGCCAAACGCAACCTACCAGTCTTGTTTCAGAAACAACTTGCCTGCCTGCTTGCTCGGAATTGCAATGAAGGCAGGGAGGCCTCTGGCAGGCCAGCTATAGTATGTGCCTCACAGGTATTCCCTTTAGTCTGACATAAATTGTACGGGCCATGACCCAGTGGGATGATCAGATTGAAAGGTAGCAGCATCTCTGTAAAGAGACTATCTTTATTTTGTTTGAAGTACGTGACATGCTTGAGGCAAACCATGGTCGGAATTGTGTGAGTTAATCAGTGGGGTATGGGTAGCGTCATCCTTGGATAGGATATGGGTTCAGTGGCTCTTTATCTTTCCCAAATGTGTGCTCTTGCAGAGATTTCCAGCCAGAACACTGACTTGGAAGGCAGCCATATTTTTTTTTGCAGATTCTTACTCCCTCTGCAGTGCCATCCATAGTTCCTAGTTGTCGGCTAGACCAGACCAGGAATCAACTCTTCAGGAAGGATAAAACTACTTTTACTGAGATTGGCTATAATAACTAGAATCTTGCAAGTCTGATTGTGCCGTACTTCCTCTTCCTCCTCCTCTTCCTTATATTTCGGTAAATTAGGGAGCTTTTCTGCCTGACCTGCTTCCAAATGCTATTTCATTGTTATGGACTTTAAACACGTTCCAGTCCCTTTTGCCTAGGTAAATAGTCCCTGCATATATCTCCACCAAAGTCATCTTTCTTACTCTGCACTGGGTTTAACTTCCCTCTCCCTTCTCATGCACCAGGTGGCGTGATCCTCTATGTGGGTTCAACAGCTGGCTCCAGCCCCACTCCAGGCAGCCCTCCCAGTGGATACCTGGTGTCTTCACCCCAACACTCGCTGCCATCCTCGTTAGAAGAGCTGACCCTCACCGAGATTGGAGCCATCAAGCCACAGCAGGCCAGCTCCCCCTCTTCGCCCAAGGTAGCCTTCCAGTTTCCTGAAGGGATCTGCTACCCCAGCAAGGGCCAGCTCCCCCCAACACCAAATAAGGTGCCTGCCACCAAGCAGAATGGAGCTACCAGCACTTTCACAAGTAAGTATCTTTCCACATACACCTCCTCTACTCAGTGTAATATAGGTGGAATAGTGACGTAATAGTCATTCCATTGTGTCTATACGGACCAGGGATCCAGATAGAAAGACCAACAACTCTTAATTCTCCTTGAAGGTAACTCTTGTTACTTGCTCTTTTGGGTGCACTCATTTTCTGACTTAATCGAATGTTGAAAATCACCCATTGCTCAAAATCTTTTTGCTTCAAGCAAAAAAGTGAACCATTAGAGGGAGCATAGACCTCTGTCCAGTCCTTTAAAATTTCGAAACCCTCCTTATTGGAAGCATGGCATTGTTTTATTTTACAGTAGTTTTTTGCAAGTATATTGACCAGGTTCCTGTGCAGTAGTACTAAGCTGTATTGTGATTTGGTCCCTTATGATAATTACAGTAATGAATCATCATGGCTTTTGAATTTTGGGTTCGAGTGGTGAGTGGTGAGTTAGTCAGTAAAACATGTTTAAATGGTAGTCCAACGTGCAAAATCTTTCTGTACAGGTGTGCACGTGACCAATGTCATTTCCATTTTAAATAGAAGTTCAGATGATTTCCATTCTGGTGGAACTAGTCTGGCACTGTCAGCCTTTCTCAACTGTTACCCTCCAAGTATGCTGAACTTCCATTTTCATAATCCTATGGTAATAAAGGCATGCTGACTGGGATTATAAGGAGTTGAACTTTATTATTTCTGGAGGATAGCAAATTAGGGAAACCCAAAGGTGCCTTTTCCAAAAAGGCAACTAGACTTTCTTGGTTTTTTTCTTTGAAAAAAAAAAAAAAGAAGCTTCTGGGATGAAATGCAAAACGTTTTCGCAGAAAAAAGAAGAAAGTCCAGCTGCCTTTTGGAAAAATCACCTTTGGGGCAACCACAACCTAGATGATGGAGAATCTCCATAGACAAGTTAGGGAAAGTGGGCTGGGTCAGAGAAGAGGGATATTGGATCAGAAACCTGATAAGGGAATTAAGATCACTTCCTCTCTTCCTTTGCAGAGACTGGTGGGATGGTGTTGCTTTGCAAAGTTTGTGGAGACATTGCTTCAGGCTTCCACTATGGAGTTCATGCTTGCGAAGGATGTAAGGTAGGTTCATCCTCTTGCTTTCTTCCTCTTTTGCTTGCTTCTATGATTACAAGACCGTAGAAGACTTTAAAACATCTTTGCTTGTAAATAGTTCAAGTTGAAATGCTCAAGATGGATTGGTTGATTATGTGCCCTGAAGGCGGTGGTGTCAATTTTTAGTGACCATGTAGGTGGGTTTTCTCCAGGATGATCTTTCCTTAATGTGGTCCTTCAGGTCTTCCAATGTACCCGTTACCACCATAATTTGAGTCCATCAACCTTGATGCTGCTCATCCTTTTCTTATCTTTCTTGCTACCTTATATACCCAGCATATAAGTTTCCAAAGTATGATCATTTGAATCTGGTCACTTCGGGTCTCTGTGCGTTTTATTTGATGATCCACTAGCATGTTTTATTAGCTGTCCATTGATGTTCTTAGGAGCCTTTCCAACGCCAGTGTTCAAAACAGTCAATTATCCTGGTTTTTTTCAAAGTCCAAAATATTTAGGATACTTAATATAAAACCCTACACTGGCAGGCCTATTGGCGGCATGTGAATTGAAACTGAGTTTTGGTTTAGATCCCGGGCTAAAGAGAAATTACTTTAGTTAATGGATTCTCCATTAGCATACAAATTGGATTAATTTATTAATCCACAAGCTGGATTCTCCATTGGCTGTTTGATTTCTCTAAAAGAAGAACTACAGTACCAGTAATTCTTGATTTACGGCCACAACCGGGATCAGGATTTCCATTGTTAAAGCAGTAGCACTGTCCAGTATCCTCCAGGCTTCCAAGAATTCAGTCGACAAAACAAGGAATGTTTCAGCCATCTATTTTCATCCAAGCCCATCCACTTGCCAGTTGTTCAGTTGACTCCCTGGAATCCAAGGGAGGATAAACCAGCTTTTGTCTTCTTAGATACCTTCAGCCAACATTCAGAAAAAAGGCATGAGGGATACTCCAAAGCTTGACACCAAAACAGAGTAGAAAGCTGAAAACCAGTAGACTCACTTTACACGTGTCAGTTTGTTGGCTCCCCTCCCCTCTCCTCACTCTTCTTTCTTGGGGCCCTCAGGGTTTTTTCCGCCGGAGCATCCAGCAGAACATCAACTACAAGATGTGTGTGAAGAATGAAAACTGCATGATCATGCGTATGAATCGCAACCGCTGCCAGCATTGCCGCTTCAAGAAATGTCTGGCGGTGGGGATGTCAAGAGATGGTAAGCATCTGGGTAGGGTTGGTCCCTCTTTTGCGTCAGTGTGGGCCTGTAACTAAAGGCTTCAAGGCAACGATGATGAATTCGTTTGAATGACAGTCTAGTCGTGAATGTTTGCTTCATGATCAGGCTCTGGGCAATTTTTCAAGCACATTAGAATTCACTGGCTAACACTGAGAGCCATTCAAGTGGATTCTCTTTCCTTGAACAGCTCCAAGACAGAAGACATAAAGCAGGAAAACCTCTGGAAGGCAACGTGCTCCCATTTCCATCCTTGGAATGGAAAACCAGCTTCGGTTCCCTCCTCCCATGTCCCCAAATTGCACTGCCCAAATTTAGCTACTGAATTTTGGCAGAACGATTTGTTTTAAAGCTTTTCAATGATGGAAATGAGAAGTTTGCCTCCCGTATACTTACTCCTCCCTTTCCCCCAGTGTTATAAACCACAGCGGTGCCCAGCTCTGGGAAAGCTGTTCACCCCTTTTTGAAGGAACAATAACTTGGTGGTTGCCATTGCTTTAAAACGATTGGGAAATGGCAAAGAGCGGTAGGGAAACAAGCAATGCTGGGCTGATACCAAGGCGTGCTTCTTCGGTGTTAATGTATTTAGAGGGATAAAAGCTTAGTCCCAATTCTTGGCCTGTAGTGCTGCCTCTGCAGTCACTCTCCCACAAGGGTACAATGTCAGCAAATGCTTGGTTGATAAATGATACCCTGGGCTGATTAATGCTTTTGTGTCAGAATTTGCCGAGCAGGAGAGAAGGATGGGGAAAGAGCCACTTGTATGCAGAGACCAAGCAGTGTCCTTTGATTAATGGCACAGTGGCTCTCCCAAGTACATGACTCAGAGGCCTGAGAATCTGTTTATAATTTTGGCTTTATGGCGGCGCTGGGAAGGAGGGTTGAATCTGGTCCTCCCTCTCTTTGCTGGAGAAGAATGAACGAAGTGCTTTGCCACCACCTCCTAAATTGGAGAAGACAACCATATTGTACATGTGTGTGCCTGAGAGTTTGTATGGGCTTCCCTGAACATCATCATCTTCGGTTTAAATCATGCAGTTTTCCTTATTTCCCCAGCTAGAGATGCCACAGTCTCTAGTGGTACAGTCGTGTTAGGGCGCAGCTTCTCTTCCTGTAGGGCTAGGGCACAGAAGAAAGTGCTACCTGTTCAGTTATTTTACTGCTGCTTGTTACATCTTAATGTCTCCTCGACCCTCAGATTGTCACACTCCTTCTTCCCTTCCACAGCTGTGCGTTTTGGGCGCATCCCTAAGCGAGAGAAGCAGCGCCTGTTGGATGAGATGCAGAGCTACATGAACAGCCTGAATGAGGTCCCCATGGATGTGGGCATGAGCTCTGAGGCAGATGCTCCACCCAGCCCTAACACCCAGGAAGAGGAGGCAATAAATGCCATCTCCAGGGCTTACCATGACATCTTCCTCAGCGGGCAGGAGCGTCTGGGCAGGCGTAGTAGCTCCCCAGGGGCCGAGGCTGCCCCGTTGACCAACTACAACGAACAGCCGCAGCTGAATCATTCCCTGGGTTATGGGCAATACGAATCAGCCACTCTTCGCCTCTCCAGCTACAACCCTCAAGAACCATCCTGTTATGTTGACAACAGTCCGTCATGCTACGGCAATGAGATCTTCCAGACCCAGCAGGCCAATTATCTGCAAAATGCTGGATGCTACCCATCCTTTGATTTTGGTTATTCTGAGGGAAATGCCCAGAGGAGCTGTCCATGGCGGGGGACCACCAGAAGAGGCATTGTAAGTAGGCCAGACTTATACTGGGGAGTGGTGGCTAGGGATGTGGATATATCCACCCGATACAGGCAGCTTTCTTGAAATAATTGCTCTGCACGCACCCTTTGGGACTATTTCCTGCAAAAGATTGTGGGAAATAGTACAGGATGACTGATGGCATCTTGTCAACCAGAACTCAGCCAAAAAGCAGCTGTAATAGTAAGACACTCTGTTGTCTCTGCTGGTTACGCTTGAGCCACATTGTGTTTCTTTCCGGAAGTTTGAAATCTTAGATATTACAATTGAGGAAAGCCTACAGAGCAAGGATTTGGGTCTGCTGCCTTAGATCTCTGATTAAAAAGATCAGCTTTGCCAATGGAAAACCGATTTCCAAATCCTTGACATCCCTCTGCTGTAAATTATTGGTAGTGCAGTGGAAATAAGAAAACAAACTAAGCAGGCTTTGCTCTCTCCCTTGTAACTTTGGATTGGCAGAACAATCTGGCATGGTATCTGTTTCCCATTGCCAGTTCCTATCCTTGCCCCTGTTTTAAGTCAGGAATGCTCTAATTGCTCTTGCTCTAATTTTTAAAACCATGAACCGCAGGATTGAATGCTAAAAGTGGTGCCCTCCAGATGGAATGGCTATGCCCAGATTAAACGGTACAAGGTAAAGAGCTGTGTACCACAAGCAGTTGCCACCACAAAGGTAAAATAGCTCCAGGTGTTGGCAAATCAAGCAATTGTTTGTGGCTCTTAGTTTTACCAAGGAAAGTGAGAAATAAAATCGCAACTCTGGTGTTTTCTCTTAAGTCATCTGTATGAGTTCATGAAAAATTCTAGTGTTTTCTGTTTTTGAAAAATGTTTTGAGCCAATCCATTGTTTTAATAAAAGCATTTTATTACTTCTCCAATACTACTTCTTGAGAAGTGCTACTTCTCAAATACAGTTTAAAAATGATAATTAGTTGTTGATGGCAGGTCCACATTGGCAAGCTACAGAGTTTACTGCTAAGACAGTTTGAAATGGTGGCATATGGAAGGGCCTTCAAGTGAAAAATGGCAAATCGGCCTCTTTTACCTTCCAGCAATGCTTTCTAGTAATCCAAGATGCTTTTAAAAATCTTTTCATCTCACTTGGAAGGGGGAGGGGAGGTGTCAGTTTTGGAAATAACCTCTACTGGAAGGGGAAAAAAATTACAAATATTCTTTTTTTCCAAAAGAATAGCCAGCGAGGCAAGTTACCCTTTTATCATTCTTCTTTCTCCCTCTCCTCCTATCCCTTTACCAATTCTATCCTTTCATTACACCTGGAAGCACCTTTGTAGTTAAACTAGTTTACGATGCATTCTAATAACAAGGCCAGGGAAGAAGCGAAGTATTAAACAATACCGTTTGAGTGTTAAAATGGATCATTTGCATTGAGCTTTGCTTGAACCAAACATAACCTCTTTCTGTCCATCTCTTTGTGGCATGCAGGCTTGTCCTCTGAACGCCACCCCGTATTGTGGCAGTGGCAAGAGCAGTCAGCAAGTGTGGGAAGAGTTCTTACAATGCTTCACACCAGCTGTCAAGGAGGTGGTCGAGTTTGCCAAGAGCATCCCGGGCTTCCAGTCGCTCTGCCAGCAGGATCAAGTCATGCTCCTCAAAGCGGGCACTTTCCAGGTCAGCACTGGGTACATCCTTTCTGTGGACAGCCCTTCAAGTCTGTGCAAAAAAAACCAACAACGACGATTGATGCAACCTTAGTTAGCTTCAAGTTCTTTTCTGCATTGCAACAGTGTTCAGCGTGAATTTTTTTTTTGTTTTGGAAAGAAGCCACGAGGGCACAGAGCAAGAATGAGGAAGCGCAGAGATAGGGCTCTTTTTGGGATGGGTTTGTTTTCCAGTCTCAAGGGTGATGGAATTGCTTTTTAATGGTCAAATAGTTTTGTTATCATCTGGAGAACATAACTCTTGTTGGCAAGGTTTCACGGGAGCTGAAGCTGAGACCTCCCTGCGGACTGCATCCTTGTTACTTTTAATATTGAAACAGGGAATTTTTTCTTATAATTAAGGCACTCTCCTCTCAGAATTTGGGACGGTTTCCAAATAGCATTCTTGTGTCCTAGGAATTGCTCAACTGTGGAAAATGCAAGTAGGGACAAGAAAGTTGGACCTACAAATCTTTTATCAATTTTACACTTGGACTAGATTTCTCGTTAGGCCTTTGAGTTGCTCCCAAGATGTAAACAAGCACGCATGTTAGATACCGCCTCAGTTTTCCAGGCTGGGCACCTTTTTTTTTTTTCCCCCCTCTAAATTTCTTTGTGGTTCTTCAGATGCAGATGATGACAAGGTTGCTCTGGGAAATTATGAGTTGCTCGTTGTTTCTTCATTTAGAGTTGAGAAATGTATTTGTCAAAAAGATGTGTCTTTGCTTAAAGTGACACTGTTCCACCGTTTGTCCTTTCCTAGGTGCTGATGGTGCGTTTCTCTACCCTCTTCAGCCCCAAGGAGAAGAAAGTAACATTTCTGAGTGGGGAAACCTATTCCCTCGGCAGTCTGCGTTCCATGGGCATGGGCTCTCTGCTGGATGCCATGTTTGAGTTCAGCGAGAAGCTCAGTTCCTTGAGCTTAGATGCACAGGAGATGGCCCTCTTCATGGCTGTGGTCCTTGTCTCAGCAGGTGGGTGTGAGCTTTGTTGTAGTGATACAACCAGACTAAGGCTTTGGGTAGTGAGACAGACTTGTTGCAAGAGCTCTTGTAGCTTTTGCTAAAGGCCTTCCTTCTCTACTGTAATCCTATGATGGAGACTCTATAGGTCAGGGGTCCCCAACCTTTTGGACCTCAGGGACCACCAAATTCATAATTTTAAATCCTGTGGACCATTAATTTGTAAT